>JAULCE010188748.1:0-11531 GCA_032359355.1 Macoma nasuta | reverse complement strand
TTATTTCGAACGTGTGTTTTAAAAAGACATAAATATGCTTTCATTTGGTTTCGTATCAATATATTTTTCATTATTTGCACAATAAAGCGTTTTCAAATACACCTTACAAGATCCACATCTAAAAGATAATCGCTACTTTTTTGCCGACTTTACAATCAAACAAGTACAAATATCGGCCGAAAAACTATAAATCAACACGAAGTTTAGTGACTATGCTAAATACTCGTAAGAAAGTATTGTACAAGTCGCAAAAACAGCAAAATGTTGCTTTTACACCGACATTAAAATAATCAAATGTAGTCGGAAAAAATGAAAAATATATTAAAATAAAAAACAAATGTAATATTCATAGTTTAATGCAGGCAGTCGAATCATTGTGAAACAGGTTAGACAACTCTTGTACAATGCTCGTATATATCGGCCCGCTAGAGGTCCATTATTTCGAGTAAAAAATCTCAACTAATGTACATATGTTTTTTTTCTAATAGTATGATAATTAAAATGGTGCAATACAACAGTCCTGTAAGGTTTCAGAAGGCTAAGACAAAACGGGCCCATAGTGGATTGGCGACGGGTCGTTATTTCGCGATGCCCGTTTATTACCGCCAACGAGCCGATTAGCGCGTACTGACTGTGTGTGTTTTATCTTTATAACATAAAAAGCGCGTTTTGCTTTTAGCCGTTTGTCTTAAACAATTAAGGAGGAGCTCACTATCAATTATCTCAACTATATCAACTAAAGGATATTTAATAGTTCATACAAAATCAAGCTTTGACTTTTTAACCGCAGATGCTGGCTAAGGCATTGTTTTAAGATAAAAAAAGGAAACACTAAAACATCAATCCTTCTGATTTGTCTTAATCAAATTATTAGAATATATTCAAAACAGTTTCTCTAAATGACAGCAGTCCAGAAGGCCATGGACAGAAGTTATAATTGTGTTGTTATATTCATAGATCTTGGGTGTTTTTTTCAGGTATTGGTATCTGGAACTCAACGGACCCCTTGCGATGTACCGGCACAAGAGTTTTCCTGCCGAGGTAGCTTTTCAATGTATCATACCGTAATTTAGTCTTAAAAGTAGATAAGAAGGCCTTGCAGGACATACCTCAAAACAAACAGCCACCCGAACAGTACATATACAAGTACTTTCTCAGCACATTCAAAAGCGCGCACACACACATGCACGCGAGCCCAAACATATAGAAGACACACATGGACAGACATAAATCTAGGGTAAAGATAAGAGTACCGAAGAGAACGGCCAGTGTCAAACACGCCACTAGAGGTTTAAACCGGTTTAGGGGCATCTCACTATTATCCCGTCATCACCCAATCAGACGTACAGTGTAAATAAACGGCACCCCGTCTGACTGCTCCACAACATCAGTGACTGCAAATCCAGTTGTAAAATATATGTAAAACATAGAATTAAATACAGACTGTTTTTGCCAATCATCAAATGTACTCAATGACTTATAACCCATATTATCTAGTCATTGATAATACATTGATAAGTATTTAAGGATAAATTATCTTATGTATTAAATATATAATAACTAATCCGATTGACTTGCTAGCTGGACATGCCTATTTCACACTTTGTTTATTAAACGTATAAACAAATTCATTAAGAAGGGCTATGATCCAACAATATTACAACACACTGCATGTTTGGTGGTCAACCCTTTTACAGTTGGTTATCACGTTTACCTCTTCGCTTGTGCGACGACAGGAAGGTCATAGTACTCTATGAAGACAACTTTGAAAGCCGAAAACGAAAGAAGTATGTCGGATATTTGTATTGTGCACGCCTTGTCGTGCCCTTGTTGGCTGCTCTACAGTTACTCTGACTTCTGTCAAGTCATTGAGTACATTTGATGATTGGCGAAAACAGTCTATGTTTTCTATAATACTATGTTTTACACATATTTTACAACTGGATTTGCCATCACTGATGTTGTGAAGCAGTCGGACGGGGATATCGTTTATTTACACTGTACGTCTGATGGGGTGATGGTGGGATAAGAGTGAGGTTGGGCACCCCTAAACCGGTTTAAACCCCCCAAGTGGCATGTTTGCCACTGACAGTTCCGAGGCGGTACTCCAATCTTCACCCTAGATTTATGTCTGTTTTTGTCTTCTATATGAAGCGTATGTTTGGGCTCTCGTGTATGTGTGTGTGTGTGTGTGTGTGTGTGTGTGTGTGTGTGTGTGTGTGTGTGCGCGCGCGCGCGCGCGTGTGTGTGTGTGAAGTGCTTGTTTCTGTATTGCTCGGGTGGCTGTTTCTTTTGTATGTGGTGTGTCCTACAATACCTTATTATCTATTTTTTTAGATTTGACATAAAAAAAGAGTGTATGGAACATTATAAAGGTTATTCATGATATAAAGATTACACGTTACCTTATAAAGGTTACAGACTACGTATTAAAATATTTTGTGACGTCATTCTATTGTTCTCTCCGTCTTTTATTTCTAATAATGTACGGAATTCAATGGTCCGGAGTCTAATATTTTGTGTGTTAAGTCTAATGTTGCCGTGTATTGGAGTGTAGGATACAATAAATGGATGATATTTACTATGCAAACCATATTTTAATGTAAAGTGTCGGGCCAAAGACGCGGTCAATTCCGCCAACGAAGAGCATGTTCTAACTTTAATTGGTCGACTGTGCATTATATACATAGCCCTGAACCTCCATACTAGGAACTTGTAATGCCAATTTGCATATCATATACGGTCACTGAACGTTTCACTTCCCCGCCGATATTGGAACGTTAGAAAAACAACGTTCATCTTCCTAAAGAAACTTGACAAATAGATACTCTAATTATTCTAACTCTAGCGATTAGAGGGAGATTATCTATATAATAAAAGAAAACACATTATGCTCGTTAGAAATTCCGAACGCTCATCGGAAGTAAATATAAGTAAAGCTTATCGTAAATGGCTTTTATTTCATCGCACAACAAAAGATTATTTTCCTCAGCGCGACTGTGATAGAATATGCCAACAGCTTGGATCCAGATCAGACGCCAAGAAACCCAGTTTCTAACCCGGATCAAAGCTGTTTGACATTTTGTCTATTTAAACACAATACTTGAGCAAATTGGGCGGGTTTAAAAAAAATAAGCAGCCAAGAATTTTTTCACGGGATGTGTATAACACGTCAAACGAAACAAAAGCAAAACCGTTATTATGTCCAAAATGTGGTTTCAAGCGTGTGTATCGAATTGGCAATTGCAAACTGTTTGGTGCCGAATATCTTAACGCATGATCTAGTTCCTAATTGAATTATAAAATGTTCAAATGTGTATAAGATTATTGCATTTATTGACTATTTAATTTTGTTTCCATATAGTTTCGTTTCATTTTAATTGGCATATTTACATTTTCTAACTGAAGCACATGCAGCACGAGATGTTTGCTTCCGTACAATACTGCACTGTAGACTGCAGATTGATAACAATCTTGAGCATGCTGTGTAATGTCATCTGCTTAAATCATCAGAATAACGAAAAAGGTAATACGTTTCCGCCACTTACAATCTCAGTACATAACCTCCAGTAACGTGAGAAGAGTAAAAACTCTGAGTTGGACCCTTAATGTTCGTGTAAATATTTTAAATATTTTAAGGTCCGCGCCTCAGACACTCCAATATTTTACATAATGGACATTTTCGGCTTATATATATTACATAAATATATGTTTTATCATTAGTTTCCATCAAACATATACGTGTACATTTAGTAAGCTTCAATACGTAGGGTTTGCACATAGAACCTTTGATAATTTTGACACAAAAGACAAATGCTATAATTATAATCATGTGATTTCTTTTATTAGTCTTTAGTGATTGATAGTAATGTTTTGCTTAAGTGTGCAGAGTAGAAAATGAAAATGGTCAATATTGAGGAAGAAAAAGAAAGGAAAATAGGGAGACAACCGCTTTCGTAAAAAAATATCTGAGTATTGTTTTATATTTGGTGTGTTGATTTCACAGTTGGTTTGCACCTCAATTTGCTGAATCATATATCTAAATACTTATGTCCCTTTTGATTTGCAATGGTCTAATTTGTCATGGTTAAGAGCTATTTAATTTTCAATTTTAATTTCATTTCGTAAATAATGATTAAATTGTTTTATCGATGGCGTTAATGTTTTAATTTTGCACATATAAGGAAAATATTTTGCATACATTATTATATAGTTTATATATGTTCACCATTAAGGTCATTTCTTAATAGCCCAAAATATACCAATTTATATATAAATAAAACCTGTATATTTTTGGAATTTAAAAACATTGCAAGTTATGCCCATAAAAATTGGGCTAACATGCACTCCCAAAACAGATGTTCTGGTGTTCAACATACATTCGACAGAAATAACATAAATTCGATGATACCATGTTACATTTATATAAAAAGCATTTTTTTCGATTGATTCACATAATATATTTATACTGCAAAGTATTTAACATTTGGTCTCGTGTGCTTTTGAAATTGAACGCGTTTACTTTCTCTATTTTAAGCTGTCTTTTACCATAAATTTATACCATTTTGTTTGAGAAGTTATGTCGACGATTTGTTTTAAATTCTGTTCAAAATTATACAAATATTAAGTTGGTTTAGTCATTTTCAAAATTACGATCAACAGGCGTTCAAATTAACTACCTGTGTGGTTTCTTGCTTTGTTTCTGTCCATGCTGTTGGTATACTTGAAACCAGCTGGCTTTATTTTCAAAAATCATGCTCAGGTATTTCAAATATATATTTTTTTAATTCTTTAAATGTGGAAAGTGTTTTACTCCTGATATCATATTATCTGATTCAAAAATGTTATGCCTCGGCTGTACCATTGTTTAAAAAACACAGTTTTGATCCAACTTTAATACGTCTGTCATTCTAAATTATTTCATGTGAGGTTCGTTTTTTTTCTAAACTTCGAAAACTTTTCCAGGATGTAAACATCTGTTTTAGGTATGTATCACTTGAATAAATAGTTGATGTCATTTTCGTCCAAATTACATTTCAGGACTAACTGTTCTCCGTTCTTGTTTAACTTTTACCAGTAATATTTTCATCGTATTTTGTGTTATCCAGACTGATCATAGTTAGGAAATGAATATGTTGATTTCAATTATTTTTAAACCACATTGCTCATACTTTTTTGTAAGAACTTCTCTTCTTATTGTATCCCCTTTCTTGTACCACAACAAAATCAAAACATTTTTCGTTGAATACTTTTTATTGCTTCTATAGCTTGATTTGGTATTACAGTTAAGGGATATATTAGTTTTGGCTGAGCAAAAGCTTTTATGTCAGTAATTTCCCCCATTAAACTTTGTTTCTTAGTTCCAAGCTCTTTCGACGGTTTATGAAGTCTAATGATTTCGGTTCTTAGTTTTTCAAAACGATGTTTTTATCATTTTAGCTAAACGCTATCCCAAGAGTTTTTATCTGTTCCGAGCTCCAATTTAATTGTTTTGCTTTCATATATGTAATGTGGCTTTTCTTTATTATTGCTGCTCTCAAAACATTGCGTTTTTATACCCCAACAAACAAAGTTTATGGGAGACACCCTGTGTTCGGTCGGACGGTCGGTCGAGCTGTCCGTTGCATTTTCCCCTGTCCCGATCACAACTCATAAACTACTGAATGGAATTTCATAAAATTTCATACGATTTTTAAAGATCAATTAGAGATAGTGCAGTCAAAAAGAACCATAACTCTAATTTGTTTAATTACGGAGTTATTGCACTATTTTACATTTTTTTGCCCGGAGCATTACTTAAAAACTTCAAACAATGGTAAAGCGCAATGAGAGAGAGTACAGTGTACAAGAACCATAACTCTAATTTGCTTGGTTTAAATATATTTTAATTACATCAATATGTATGCAATAGGATTGAACTACAAGTTATAGCAACATTATCAAAGGTCTTATCATTTCTAAAGTTTCTTGTTCTGATTCCAGGTAACCATACTCTTTTCTACAAAAGACCGGTAAACCACAAGCTATTCGGGCAGCTTCTTACTGTAAGCGTTCTAGTCTCTGCTTATCTGCCTGAATACTACCGTCCAAGACCTCGAAGGTAAAAAGAAACACTTGTAGATTTTGACTAGGGTTTACCGATTTAAAATGTATTTAAGCTTTCTTAAAACACATACATATTGCAAACATGACTCATAAATTGATTCAGCATGTTTCGACCATTTACAATCAACTGATAATATTACTCCAAGATGTATATGTTCTGATGCCGGGATGAGTCGTTTTTCATCAAATGAAAAGTTTAAGTCAACATTATTGGAGTTATTTGAAAAGAATAGTACATTTTATTTGTTGATTAATCCAATTTATAAGTGAATCGCCTCTATTAAAATGAATGTGCTAAAATCTTAAACATATTATCATGATCTAAGTTATCAAAAGCTTTTTCAGAATCTGCTAAAATTAGTACAAATGGTAAATGGTGTTATTTTACATTCTTTACATACTAGTCTTATTTTCCTTTTCTATGTACCTGCGGTTTATAAAACAGTATTTGCCAGGGCCTATTACAGAATCGACTACAGATTTCAATCGGTTTACAATAACCTTTGTAGCATTTTTTTAAAAATATATTGAATAGGCTGTTTGGGCGCCAATTTTCTAAAAGAGTTTAACCTTTTCCTGATTTTGTAAATTGTGAATCGTTTATTTCAATATCTAGTGATTGAATTCTTATTTGTATTAAGTCCTGGTATTTATGATTTTTATAAGAGCAGTTTGAATTTATTATAATAGTCATGTCTCTACTATTCCAGTTTCCAATAAAACATATCATAGTAAATATTTACAGAACGTAATAACGGTTACATATGCCATACTTAAGTTTGCAAATGGCATTAGAATGAATGTTTACAGCATACAGTTTGTATAAACATAAATTTCGAACAATGCCAACTGTCGAATTGTCAGGCAACTGATCCGGCTTAAAATTGTTCGACGCTAGACATGGTAGAAATAATTTTCAAAATGATCCAGCAAACGGTCGAATATTCATATTTATGCTTACGTTTGCATAACATATGCGTGTAAATTTGAAGGGATGGCGTTCCTCGCACTATATAGATTTATTTTGAATATCAGCAGCAACTTGAAAAGTCGACGATGTCAGTCGTTGACTTCCTGGCATACCTGTCACCAGTCGTTGACTTCCTGACGGATGTTTCCCCAACAACTATACTCGTAGCTTTAGCAGTGTGTCTCGTTCTGCGCTTTCTATTATGGGGGGACGAAGGAAACCTTCCATCGGTGCCGAGATTCCAGCTGCCAATCATTGGCCATATGCATTACATGAACACGGACATGCGTCAGACATTTCGCCCTCTAAGGAAACAACTTGGAGACGTATACAGATTGCAGTTGGGATCTCGAATGATTGTTGTTTTATCAGGCTACAAGGCCATAAAGGAGGCCTTCTTTAAAAACGGAGACGTATTCGCTGACAGACCGCATCTATTCACTCTAGATGCCGTCAATCAAAATAAAGGTACTGCTTCATTTTATAGATATAAGACACATTCTATTGTATGTGTATATAGTATAGACAAAGAAGTGTTTCCGTTTTCAAACGTTCTTGATAAATATCTGCATAAATTGCAGTTTGTCGAACAAAGAAATATTAATAGAAGTGTCCATATGTGTAGATCCTGACACAATGCCGAGTTGTTATAATTTAAGCGTATCTGTGACATCTCATGTTTCACGGAATTAACTCAAACTTCGATACACTAAAAAGGCATGAAATTTCACCCTTTAAGGAACATTTGAAGACGATTACAGATTGTGTGATACCCTTGGATATGTGCGGTTTTTATATTCTCTTCACTTGATAGAAACCATCGTATGAACTGTAGCCTGTAAATCATTGATCTTTGATATTTTGGAGGATGCAAACGTTAGATATCATTACGGACATCGCAGACAAGCCGTGTAGAGCTCGCAAGGAGCTCGGACGTACCTCGTACGATGCACGTGTGTATATACGGCACCAGTACGTGTCCGGACAGTGTCTGCGCGCTGGCCTTGCGATCACCATTCGATAGTCGTGCAATCACCGGCAAGCTCTAACTGGACTTGCGGTGTTTCAAAGCCGTACGGATATCGTGCGATGTCCGTTCAAGCACTGTAGGGCCCTTGTGATGCCCGTTCGAGGCCCTTGCGAGCTGCCTATGACTTGGAACATTGCTTCGAGCTCGGTGAAACCTCGGGACATCGGTGAAACATTCTCACAGAGTCCCCGAGTCATCTACAAAGTAAAAAAAATCGTACGATGCTCGCAAGATTCTACGATGTCCGTACGCACTCCGTGCGGTTCTGCAAAATTTCGGCTGAAAACCTCGTACGGAGCTCGATGTTTTTTGTGACCAGGGTATTAGACTTTGTAATTGGCATTTGTTATAGAAGCTTCAAAAAGCGCTACAATAATTTAGAGCTAATACAAGTAGAAAATAGATCATGCAAGCTATGTCAAATACACCTTACAAGATCAACACCTAAAAGATAACTTACACCGAGGGAGCAAGCGAGCGAGCAAGCAAAAACGTCGTAATAATGTAATGTACAGGTCGCTAAAACAGCAAGTTGCTACTTCTACACCGACATTACAATCAAACTAGCACAAATATCGGCGGAAAAACTATATTAAATCAAAATGAAGTTTAGTGATTATGCTAAATAGTCGTAAGAATGTAATATACACGTCGCAAAAACAGCAAAATGCTACTTCTACACCGACGTTATAATCATACTAGTCCAAATATTCGCGGAAAAAAGGAAAACTATATAGATTGGCGAAGAAGAGTCGTTACCTGTTGGAAGAACGTAAATGATAGCGCTAAATCATAAGAATGTAATGTACAAGTCGTTAAACTAGCTAAATGTTACTTCTACTCTGACATTACAATAATCAAGTGTAGGCGAAAAACGGGAAAATTATAGATAAAAAGTTAAGTTTATGCCTGAATATAAAAAAAACCACTAATAGATAAAGCAATAAATCCATTACCACACCGACATCAAAATCCCACTAGCTCAAGTTTTGCGAAGAAGAGTAGTTAAATAGTAGGTAAAACTAAAAATAAAAAAATAAAGATTAACTGCCCCTACATAAACAAATATATTGTATATCGAAATGTGCAAGGAGTCGTTTCACATATACTCCCACATACAATTACAAAAACACAAACAAGGAAGACACACACACACACATATGACAGACATAAAGTAAGGGTGAAAATAGGAGTATTGCCTTGGAACAGTCAGCAGCATAATTGCTACTGGGGGTTTAAACCGGTTTAGGGGCGCACAACCTAACATTTGTTCTATTCTCAACCTAATAGACGAACATTGTAAATAAAGTCACGTGATCGAAAAAATAAATCATCCCCGAAAACAAGGCCGTATACAGCGCGCCCATTGGCTGCTCGAAATTCACTTGGACAAGTCCAAAGTGCCAGACACAGGTAAAATATCTGGGCGGGTGCTCTTGCCATGTGCGCTTTTTCATCATTTCTATCAGTTTGTTATAATTTATTCCTTCACTAAACCCTATAGTATGATTTATTCGAATCGTCCCGACGAGACAATTCGAATGGGTGATCACACTAAAGGATTTTGTAATTATGTTCTGTATGATTTCCTTTGATTTGGAATGGTCCATTTCAGCAAAACGTGTTGTGATTTTACGGCATGATTTGCCGCCTTCCAGACAGTGGGCGGGGCTTGCAATCGGCGCGTGCCATGGCTGTTAATCTAGTTGTACAAAATTGAGTCAGAGGTGATCTTATATGTAGCTTATTCGAGCAAAGATTTGAAAATCTCCGGACAATGATTGTCATGTAGAAACTAGGGTGAACTATAATTATTGTTCAATTGTTATAATATCTTGCATTATGGAGAGTATCAATTGTCTATTGTCCATTGTCTATATAAGTGGAGTGCGTGGTTGTCACACTGTTCTATGAAAGGAAACGTGATTACATACGAAACCGCCAGGACGGAAACCCTCTCTTGGCCCTTTCGCCGCCAAATTATAAATTGTCGGTTGTAACTGGCTTTGGATCTAATATGTTAACGGAATAAATAACAAAAATAATTTAATCAACTTTGGCTTTTCTTAAGCCCAAATATTCGGAATTTTGGTTGCAGAAAAGTGAAGGCAGCGTCAGATCTGGGACTTAACTGTTTTGCAATGACGATATAAGTCGACTATGGCGGTGAAAGGGATGAAGAAAATATTGCATTTTATAAGGCATGTATCAAGTAGGTCTTTTGAATTGCAGATGGACAACATCAAAGCCGAAATGACAAATCAGGCACATATTGTAAGTCCTGATCGGACAGCTCCTATTTCTGTCTGATCTGGGTATTCACTTATTGCAAACAAACGTAAATATGTGTATATATGAGGTAAAGTGTTGATATGTTTACTCACCCTGCGTTTTGTATATCCAGAGATATCATATTGGAGCTTCGTCGTACGAAAAACACTTAATTAAATCACAACATGTCAACGAAGCATGCACTGTTCAGTTTATTTGCAATCCTTGCAAGCATCCTTTTATCAATGACCTAGACTGACATTAGCACATAATATGGTAAAATCATGAATTACCACCTGAATAGTATATTTATCCACAATATATGATTATCGCTCTTTTGATATGGTCTGTGATAAATAGCACACAGAGAAGCTCGATGGTACCATCCAAGTCAATATATAAGTTGGTTGTAATGGAAACACAAAATGTAAAATTAGCCAATTTAGAAATGAGCACTATCTATTCTTAGTGTTAAGGTCCCGTTCAAACATTAAGTATTATATATATTATAATAAACCACACACAAATCCGTACTTTTCCATATGAGTAAAGCCAGTTGAAGAGAAACCAATGCTATAATTGCCACCCTATGCCCGTGCGTCAGGCTCGCTGTCCCGCCATATGGTTTGTGATACCATTTTCCTAGCACCGCTCTATACAGGTTAAAACAGCACACCTTTTATTAACAAAATTCAATACTCCTGAAAGGGGAAGCGTACGTACACCCAGCCAGCCAGCCAGACTTTTTTTAGTTGAGGCTGTCGTTCCACGCCACTAAAATCCGATAGCTCTAGAGCATGGCATTGCTTGATTGAGTCGAGCGTGGCTCTGAGACACATGATCGGTTCTCGGCAGCTTTTATTGCCCGGCTCGGGCTGATCAATCATGAGCATGTCCTGGGGGCCGGCAAGCAGCCCGTGATGTATGATAGTACCTTCCCGTGGTTTTTTTCACAGACCCCCAACTGGCACGCGATATTGATGATTGTAATAAGTGTTGGTCTGAAACGGGCGATAACGGGATTAGCGCGTTGCATGCTAGTCTGCTAGACGTTATCCTGCAGATCTAGCGACCGTAGTATAAATAATGTCAACCAGCCTGGACCCGGATCAGACGCCGAGTGACTCGGCGTCTGATCCGGTTCCATGCTGGTTG
>JAULCE010188637.1:0-11534 GCA_032359355.1 Macoma nasuta | reverse complement strand
GGTATCCCCGTCCGACTGCTCCACAACATCAGTGATGGCAAATCCAGTTGTAAAATATATGTAAAACATAGAACTATAAAAATCATAGACTGTTTTCGCCAATCATCAAATGTACTCAATGACTTGTCAGAAGCAAAAGTAACTGTAGAGCAGCCATAAAGGGCACGACATAACGGGCACAATACAAATACTCTAAGCAATACGTTAAGCTCGAAATAATCAAAGTCCGTTTTATCGATACCTTAGTTGTATTTTCAGTATACTATGGCTAACAATATCATAAACCAATGTGTTATCAGGCCTGGTGAGTCATTGTTGTATACATAGGTCTTCATCGCACTGCCCTAAATATGAAGATATATGATATATTGAAGACGTAGTATCGGCTTCCAGATCGGCGTGTGTAAACTAACATTTCACAAAGATTTCTACGTTAACCACAAGTCTTGCTTCAGATAAATGATCGCAAATCAAACATTTACGATCAAGTTTTAGATTAAAGACATTTTTTATAATTAGACATGTACAAAGGTTTGGTTGAGAAATTAAGATTTCATCATTTGTGATATGTGCCTGACCAAAGGCTCTGATACTGACATTGTCATAATGATTTATAGGACTATATTTTGATATAAACACTATTAACTGGCATTTACGTATAAGGATTAGCTAATTTGTTCCTGTATCAAAACTACCATATTTAAATGATCGGAACCAATCCAACTGAGTGGACTATATACAAGCCGTCTGTTGCTTTAATAAAAATAACAGATGAAAACCGGCCTCGTATATGTCATCATTGAAATAATTTGGTTGCACCATACATCTTACAATTTTGTTTATGGTTCTACTAGCAAATCAAGTATTCTATTCTCACATAATCTTGATTTTTGTCGGAAATGGTAAATCTATACCATGGCTACCTATTGCTAGCTTAAATCCGTACCTTATATACCCTCATAGAAATCCTCAACAAATTTCATTAAATACTGGCTTACAATATAATAAAGTGTTAAAATTGATCGGTCATAGAAGCGAATTGTGTAGACCCTTACTTGACCGCTACCATATGGAACAATCTGAATCAGGTATTCACTCCATGCTTCGGTATTGCTGGATACATACTTTAATACAAGTACTGGTAATTAGATTTGTTTCCTACTAAATGTAAAATCAGACGTCCTGCAGTCTAAGCCACCCATAGAAGCTAATTCGTAAACCGGGGGCCGACTCCAGCGTAAGAGACTCTAAATTTTTACACAAACATATTATAGATATGACATCTCTTACTGATTTTTATTTGGCGATAAGGTCGCCTAAAAGCGCTTTTGTAGAACGTGCAGGTTTAGAGTGAATTCAATGCCTGAAACACAGTATTGAACAACTGCTATTAATGAAGCAGGCATGTAAGGTACTTGACAGAAGTATGAGCAGATAATGAGATTTGCTGTTTTCATCGTCGTCATCGTGAAGAGTGTTTATGTGAAGCATATGTCTTACAGTGAAATATAAATTCGATATAAGTGTTAACAACTTTAATGAGACAACAATAACAATTAAATACAGTATACAAAAAATATGATGGATTACAAATGGACCAAATATATTCTCTGAGCACTGCAAACAAACTAACAGTTTGCTATATACAAACCGAAACACGTAATATGATGTCGTTAGAATAATGATATCAACGATACCAATGTGCAGTCGAAACTACTTTATCCATTGGAAATGCCCGAAGCCAAGTTTCGGGTTCCTCGATCTCATAAAAATTGTCCACAACTTCAATACGCATCCACAAAGTCAAACTATGTTTTAGGTTCAAACTATTGCTTCGATTGAATTCAACTTAACAGAGTTCGAGATAAAGAGTTTTCACTATAATTGTTCAAAAGACATATAAGACATAATAAATGAGTACGAGCTGTTGAGTTTAGATCTGTGATATTTACGTCACTCAAACCTGTATCGAACGGCCAGTGAAAATGGAACAACAAATCGCTATAATATCTTGTTGTGCGGCCGCTCAAGACATATTTGACTGATTTTGATATCAGTTTATGGTCATTTAAATACACGGACAGACACTTGTCTGTTTACTTATACATTAACAACATTAAAATATAAATTGGACCAAACCAGAAATCCCAGCAACACCACGGAGACTATTTGGCTTAAGTGAAAATACCAACATCATTGCGAGGCTTATATTGTAATTCGCCCACTCAAAAACCAACTGTTAATCTTGAAACACGCATTGAATGTAATCGTAAAAGTGAGAAACAAGCTGTATTCAATGTTATGCAACAACATTGAATCCAACAGCTTTTTTTTATACAATTCCAAGACTATCACACAGCACCACAATTATTAAAATAATCTCTCTCTCAGGCTCATAGCAATTTGTTTTGATAACAAAACAGAGCCAATGACGTGAGTAATTGATGAAAATCAAAATGATTAACCGTCTTCAATTGTAGAAAAGTTACTGTGAGGAAGATGCTATCGTGTCTAACACGGTTTGGTTACTCTATAAAACATCAGAAGGAAGATGCGGGATCTGATCTGGGACAGCACTGTAGCAACCGAAATTATAATAACAACCGGAACTGCATTACTCTTTAGTTATTGCATATCCGTTTGCAAAGCAGTACTATTTACAATGGCACATTAAGGTGACATTATCGCGGTAAGCGTAAAACTGTTCTGATTATTTCTTGAAAGGTTATCATACCAGTGAAGCGGCTTTCAGGAATGTTTCCCTAGTATCGTAGTGTTATCGAAGGTCAATAAAAAATCATCCTTGCCTTAATGACGATAAATGATTCAATATATCAAGCTGATCATATTCCAAAGATGTGTATCTGGTAGAAAGCATGGTTTGATCGGCACTTCATGATAAAATCTTATTGCATTACTTTCAATAGTATGCTGATGTACTGCAGTTATATCTGCGGCAAGGTATTATAGGATTTAACAATAGTAACTTTATTGCATTACATGTATACATTTTCACTACTAAACTCCTATATAAATTTAGACAAATCCACTGGTAAATATCAAGAAGAAAAGAAAGATGAATACCTACATGTAGGCTCAATTTTTGAATTGTTTTGAAAGCAGCGTAAAAATGGAGCATTTGCTCTTAACGAGCCCCTGCTTTCTGTCCTATAATGTGTTCTCTTATCGTCTGCTACACAAGCCGTTTTTTATGGAGTTGCTTAAATGTTCGACATATTCTTGGTGATGAGAAAAACAAACATTCCAACTACAATGTTGAAGTGACGAACTAGAGCGATAAACGTGGTAAATTTATATATCATTGCGTGTATGGTGTAGCATATTGGACCAGTATTAACAAACCAAACTAAACAAGCAGTTAAGTTTTTCCGACTCCAGATGAAGATTGATAATACAGAAGCGTTCATGGAGACAGGTAATTAAGCTTTGATAGAGCTTCACAGATACATTTACCTTGATACAATGGCCCGCAAGTACGAATGTTACATCTTAACAGAAAGGTAGCATATAATATACGAATGCGATATAATCATTTGGTTAACTGTTTAATAGGGAATCGTTTTCATGATGTTATCTGGATACTCCATAATGTCTGCGGCAAAAGCTTTCTCATGATTGATCAAAATGATTTTACGGCTGTCTACAGAATCTATAACTTGAATGAAATAGCCTATTGAAGTATGATTTCTAAATGTTTCATACTGTAACGCCTTCAATCCATTGATGTTAATATGATGTCTACGTAAAATATTACTTTTGAATTGTTTGTGAGGAATGCCGCGTCTTGAGATATCAATGCATTTCGGTACAGGTTTGGGTTGTAGATCAGTGTATGAGGCAATGTGATAAGGTATACGATCTGTTATAGCCATCAAGTGAACCAAACAATGCATATAACTTTACAAATTAAGCTGTAACAATGTCAAACAATGTAATCCAATGTCCAAATTGACAAGCTATATAGTTGCAGAAGTTCTTAAGATTACCGCCCCCTAATAATTTTGTTTTCATGAGTAATCTCCCCTGAAATCTAAAAAATTTTATTTCTCCATTTTCCTATGGGGAAATTTAGCTTTCTCTACGAAATTTGAAACATAATCATCTAATGCAGCTTACTCGAAAATCAAATTCAGATTCTCATTATCGAAAAAAGTGTATATTCCTCATAGGCTTCAATGCTTACATAAATTCAGATTAAATCCCCACAAAGTAGTAAATGTTTAAAAAACTCTCGGTGAAAATTTCTTTTTGATTGACTTTAAAGTGGCAAAGTTTCATGAAAAGACTACCTTCCATGTAACAAGATATGAAACATGGCTATTACAAATTTAATATCTTAATGTGAAACTGATATTTGCAACAACTCATTATAAGAAAATGCATAATATTATTTTTGGTCTTAATGAAGATTTGTGGTAAATAACTGATGCATTTTCTTTTAAACCCTAAATTTATGAAAGCGTGCCACATAATTGTATTACTAATCGACTTGTGGACATCCATACAGTATTTCCCAAAGACAATGGCCTCGAAATAATTTTAAAAATGCTATTTGGCAAAGTCAAGATTTTAAATGGGCTGAAAATATGTAATTAAACCTCGAATACTTTTTAAGATAATAAGATACATGATATTTTTATTTGAACAACTTATCTCGTCGCTGAGCTTTATATCAGATTTTCCTAGTTTACTTTAGAAAATGGAATACACTAAGAAGTGGCTATAGATTGTGTATCATTTTGTTATTTTGTTCTATCTAAAGACAGAAACATCTTCTCCAACACAATATCGTGCATAGTATTGCATAGTTAGTAGTGTTACTATTTAAGAAAATAATGAATGACTTCCTGGGTCAATGTCAGTGGAGACGCACAGTCATAATTGCTTTGCGTCGTATAATTTTTTTTTATCCGGAACCAGACCAACGATAGACTGTAAATGTAAATTAAGTACAAATTTAAAAATAACTATTATAATAACATGAAAAAGACGAACAACAGCACCATGTTGACAACATACACGGGTGGAAATGACAAAGTGCAAACGTTGAACAGATTTGTATCATAGGTGAGGTATGGTCCGCCGTGGCCGAGGGGTTATATTATCCGACTTCAAATCCCTTGGTGCCTCTCCTCTGTGGATTCGAGCCTCGCCCGGGGTAAAAATCTTTATGTGAGGAAGCCTTCCGGCTGGCTTGCGGTAGGTCAGCCGGTGGTTCTACTCAGTTATCCATCTGTGCAACTCAAACGGGTTTCTGGGGTCTTCCTCCACTAGTAATTAGCCGGGCGTTGCGAAATGACTGAAATACTATCTAATCGACGTAAGGCCCAACAAAAACAAACACAATCATATAAGAGTCTTCATATTTTGAGGCAACATGTCATGAGCTCCGGTTTCTTTTTGTTACCGTTGGGGTTGCCAGCTTGGTCAAACCTTGCGTATAGAGCTTTTTCTCAGACACTGTTTATGCTGTTGCTTTGAAACTTCGCACACTTATTATTCAAGGTCTTTAGAATAGATTTTGTATGAATTGTGCCCCTGTTTGTACTTAGAAATTTGGTCTAACCTTTGCGTGTAAGGCCATATCACAGACACTACATACGCGTGTATTGCAACGAAATGGGCTCCACACGATCAAAATAACTAAACGGCCTTAAACTAGTGACATTGTAACTGTTTATAAAAACAAAGTTAGAATAACTAGAATAGAATGGGTGTAGAATGTTTTGTGTCGTTCCCCATTTTATGTAATCTTCTAGGATGGATCTGGTAAGGTGTGTTTGACAAAGACTGCAGGACTTTTCATCTAAATTTACATGTCATAAACGTTTTCAACGCTTATCGAGCATCAGGGATATTTAGTGCTATACAAAGTTACTTAGACAGAACCAGAACCGAATTATTTCTACTACAATGTCGGTACAGGCGTGTTGGACTTGATAAATCATTCAAAGTTGCTTACAAAATCGAAACTGCATGGTAATTGTTGGGGTAGTGCTACAAGTATTTGGATCTCAATGAAGTTGAAATCTTGGTGTAATCTTAATTCAATTAAACACCATCGTTTGATTCGAACTTCCGGTAATTCGAACTAATAAAATTAATATCCTTATCTCAAACGCGGTAAGTCAAAAAACCTGAACCGAGACAAAAATAAAGGAGGTCTCTTCTTAAATACATTTTATAAGCTCGAAATACCCGAGGTCCGTTTTATCGATACTTTAGTTGTTTTTTAGTATACTATGACCAACAATATCATAAATCAAAGTGTTATCAGGCCTGGTGAGTCATTGTTGTATATATAAGTCTTCATCGCACTGCCCTAAATATTAAGATATATGATATATTGCAGACGTAGTACCGGCTTCCAGATCAGCGTGTGTAAACTAACATTTCACAAAGATTTCTACGTTAACCATAAGTCTTGCTTCAGATACACGATCGCAAACCAAACATTTACGATCAATTTTTAGATTAAAGACATTTATAAAAATAGACATGAACAAAAGTTTGGTTAAGAAATTAAGATTTCATCATTTGTGACATGTGCCATACCAAAAGCTCTTCATCACACTGTCCTTAATGATAAATTGAAGACGTAGTACCGGGTTCCAGATCAGCGTGTGTAAATTAACATTTCACAAAGATTTCTACACTATCCATACGTCTTGTTTAAGATAAACGATCGCAAATTAAACATTTCCGATCAATTTTTAGATAAAAGGCGTTTATGAATGAACATGAACATAGGTTTGGTTGAGAAATTAAGATTTCATCATAATATTATGTGATATGTGCCTGATCAAAAAGTCTGGTACTGATATTGTCATAATGATGTATAGGACTATTTTTTTTATAAAACATTTAACTGTCATCTGTGAAGAAAAGATTATTAGCCAATTTGTCCCTGAATTAAAAGTACCGTATTTCAATGATCAGAACCGGACAATATATAAGCCGCCTAATGCTTTAATAGAAATAACAGATGAAAACCGGCATCGTAAATATCATCATTGAAATAATTTATTGCACCAATCGATGTAATATTTCTAAGTCTAAGAACTTTATATCTCACAATAGTTTTATGGTAGTACTAGCATATCTAGTTCTCTATTCTCATTTAACCTTATTTTGTTGTCCGAAAAGATCGGTTTGGTATATTTATTGCTTAAATGGCGAATTATCGACACTAACTGATAGACGCTACATTCGAACATCGCACTTCAAACTTTGTTAAATTCATGTTTAATTCTTAACATAAACTAAACCGTAAACACATGGTCTTGCTTTTTCTGTATGCCTGTCAAGCTTTGGAGGTTATTCTTTTTACTTCTTATTACCCGACGTTCGAATTGAATTCGAACCTCGGATGATTCGAACTTATAATATCACACATTCAACTATAAAATATAAAGCGACTGATTGGCTCTCCCCTAATCGTAAATGGATTAGTTATAACATTTTTTGCAAGAACGTTTGCTTGTAAACCTATATCATAGCTACTTAAGGTAATTCATCCTGTGCAAATGAGTTTCGCCTTTAAACCAGTGTGTACAGAAATGTGTACAAGCAAAAACAAAATAAGCATTGAATCTAGCCTACCGCACTCTACTTTTGAAACTACTCACCTAAACATTAGATAATTGTTGAAAATGAACCTTGACATGATAAGGTAATTACGAACTGTCACTTGAAGCAAAAGAAATCTTTGTTCATCTACAACTCTTTACTCACAGATAAATTTTAACAAACAGTCATTAAATCATGTCTATTGTACCTTTGTTCAAGTGACTGAGGTCCTACTTTTTGAAAATATCCATTCAATGTTGCTGTAGAGTTTTCAACACAAAATATGCATTAACCACATGCCACAAAACTTACACAATGGCCGACCTTTAGGCATACACATTTACATGTATCTAGTGTGTTGAATCTTTATTGCAACAGATATAAGTGTGTACAACTGTTATGAACCAACTATAACAATGCAATACAGTATGCAAATAATATGATAATTTACAAATGAAACAATCATATTCTCTTAGCACTGCAAACATAATATCAACTTCCTATATGCAAACCGAAACAGGTAATGTGATGCCTAAAGGTTAATGTGATGCCTAAAGTTTAATGTTATCATCGCTATCGATGTGCAGTCGAAACTCTTTGTGGAGTCAGGGTTACTACTTTATCCATTGTAAACTTCGATTTCCTCAAACACATTAAAATAGTCCAAAACTTCAATACGTATCCACAAAGTCACACCATTTTTTCGATTCAAATATTAGCTTCTAATGAACTCGAGTTCGAGATTAAATGTTTTCATTGTACTTGTGCAAAAGAAATGTAATACATAATACAGTTAGTACGAGCTGTTGAGTCTAGATTTGTGATATTTGCTACACTCAAACTTGTATCAAGTGGCCAGTGAAAATGAAACAATTAATTCATTCTCCCCTGTACTATATTTAGATTATGACCTCATTGTTCTATTTTTAGCTTACTAAACATTATCTCCAAAACAAAGAATTGCTTAATGTCAATGGTTTTGAAAATATTATGAAAAATAGAGCATTTGCTCCAGATGAGCAAATACTATTTTTCTTATAATCTATTCAAATGTCAGCCACAATAGATACGCAGGAAGGAATGAGCTAAGACATGTTTTCATTTTAGACAGGTGGTCGCTTAATGCAAAATGAAAGTAATGCAGAGAGCTCTCAGAGGAGTTTTCTGTATTACTTTTATTATACAGCCATCACCTGTCATTAATAGTCGCTATCATACCTCACTGTGCGGCCGCTCAAGACAGGTTTGACTGTATTTTATATCAGTTTATGATCATTTAACCAGACACTTGTCTGCTTACTTTTACAGCAAAAACATTAAGAAACAACTCGGACCAAACCAGAAATTCCAGCAGGCACCACGGAGACTATCTGGCTTTAGTGAAAGTGCTACCATCATATCGAGGCTTATATTGTAATTTGTAGACTCAAATACAAACTGTTAACCTTGAAAAAGTAATTGAACGCAATCCTTTGTTGAGAAGTCATTACACAGCGCAACACTTATACAAAACCTATGTTTTAGGCTTATAAAATCATTCTTATGATAATAACAGCTGTGTAGCATTTTGTTTCGATCACAGAACGGGACCTACGATGTTAAGTAATGGATAATAATCAAACTAGAAAATGTGTCCATAGGACACAGATACCCCCATTTCCGCTTTGTCAAAAATGTCATATTTTCACAAAAACTAAAGGGACCGTAACTCCGAAATGATTTAAGTGATTTACATGGCTGTCGAAATTGATCAAGATATTATGGTCACAAACATGTGTGTAAAGTTTGGTTGAGTTGGACAAATACTTTTCCAGAATTAGGTCATACAAAATCTTCGGGACGTACCGACGGACGTACGGACAAGGGCAGCTCTATATGCCTCCACTTTGTGGGAGCATTGAACGTCTTCAATTGTAGCAAAAAGTAACTGTGAATAAGCTACTACCGTAGTCAAAAACGATTTGGTAACTCTTTAAAACACCAGAACGAAAACGCGGGATCTGATTGGGGACAGCTCTGTAGCCAACGGTGTTGCAATAATATCCCAAATTGCAATAATTATTTATTATTGCAAATTATGTTGCTACTCAGCACTATTTGCAATTGCGCATTAAGGCGAATTTAGCGCCGTAAGCGTTAAACTGTTCTGATTATTTCTTTCGGAAATGTTTTTCCATTATCGGAGCATAAGCGTAGGATAAAAACATCAGATCTGCCTTAATAACAAATTTGTTGAACAGCATGATACGTATCATATGACTTTACAAAGAAACTTTCTATTCGCTGAGAATCATCTTTGGTATGAATGATAATGCATGATTTAATATATCAAGAGGATCATATGCCAGAGATGTGTGGATTTATCGGCACTTCATGATAAAATCTTATTGCATTGCTTAAAATATTACGATGATATATTTCCGTTATATCTTTGATAGGTTATTAAAGGATTTAAGAATAGAAATTTTACTGCAGTGAAACATTCACAACTAAATTCCTCTATAATATTAGACATATCCACGAGTAAATATTAAGCAGAAAATATGAATACCTACATAGGCTAAAGAAAAGTGACATTTTTTAATTGTTTTGAAAACGGCGTAGCAATGGATCATTGGCTCGCTCTCTGTCCTACAATGTTTTCTCTAATCGTCTGTTAAAGAGTCGACACAAGGCATTTCTATGGAGTTGCATAAATATTCGTGATATTCTTGGTGATGAGAACGGTAAAAACAAATATTCCAATAATGTTGAGGTGACGAACTAGGGCGATAAACGTGGTAAATTAACATATCATTATTGTGTATGGTGTAGCATATTGGACCAGTGTCAACAAACCAAACTTTACAACCAGTTTAGTTTATTTCGACTCAAGGGGCCGTATTAACAGAGCGTCTGCATTTGATATTTTCACTTAAGTTTAATATTTTACTAGGAAGCTTTGTGAAATCGGCCAAAGATAAAGATTGATAACACAAACGCGTTCATGGAGAAGTTTTAATTAAGCGTTTGATACATTTGTAGAGCTTCACATATACATTTGCCTTGATGCATTGGCTCGCAATAACGCTTGTTACATCTTTAAGGCGTTTTAGGCAGTTACAAATCTCGGGTCTTGCGAGAGTTACGTAAAACCGGTTTACGAGCATTTCACACATGTTAACATTTTTTTTTTTTTTTAAGTATTTGTTACTTGTTACTTGATTAATTAAATGCTATGTAAAAATCCACGTGGCTCTATATGGTTTTAAACCGTAGAAAATGTGAATTTGGTCACCAGAAAAGAGTCAATAAAATCTTAAAAATATCGGTGACCCCTATTTTTACTTCATATTTCAACAAGTACTTGCATGGTCTTTCAAACTACAAAGTTTATATTAAACAAAATCTATTATTTAGAAAAAACACCCTTACTGCCGCAAATGCCTTTAAAGCTTGAATTATGCTCTATTCAATAGCCTAGAACGAGTAGTCTGGTAAGAAAGGCGACAGTACTTTTCTCTTGTCCAGTGGCGGATCTAGGATTTTTAGTTAGAGGGGGCGCGCTCTTTTCGCTAGAGGGGGCGTAAGTTCTGAAACTGATTTCTACCTCTCACCGATTGAGTTCACTGAGTTATAAACTGTAGATGTATCAAATTACCGACTGTTATAGACAGTCGGTAATTTGATACCTTTACAGTGTATTGAATCATTTAGTATTGATAAGATGAAGCTCTTTGCTAGACTCAAAAATTCTACATATTTTAAGAGTTCTACACATTTTTCCATACGGTTTTACTAAATTCATGGAAAATTTTAGAGGGGGCGCGCGCCGGGTCCGCCCCCGCCTGGATCCGCCTATGTTGTCGTATACAATTCTGTAAAAGGGAGATCCTTCAAAAACAAGAAAGTTAATTCATAAAGAGAAAATTGCAGACTCGGTTTTATTGAGTCTGTTCATGAGT
>JAULCE010188526.1:0-11534 GCA_032359355.1 Macoma nasuta | reverse complement strand
CATTTCAATAGCAGCAGTAGAACAGGAGTTATCGTCCGGACAAGATGTGTGACAGACAGACAGACAGACGGACGGACGGACAGACGGACAACTCTGACAAAAACAATATGTCTCATCCATATAAATATGGGGGGGCGACATAATCACTTCAAGTTTTTAATAGAAAATAGGATTTACTACTTTTGGAGAATAAACACCATACCTTCGAAATCGGATATATTGTTCCATTCATTTGAACTTAAACGTTTCATGTCTTCTTATAAATCAAAGGAGTACTGCTGTACGAAAACCAACCTTAGGGCATTGCAATCAGTGCAGACTCATGGCAGCCGCCACATTCAAAATGCGGCGTCTTATATGGGTCTCCATTGTTTATTATTCCAGTTTGCTAGGCAGAGTAGGTACTGATGGCTGATAAACAATGTCGACCCTGATCAGATGTGGCATTGAAAAATACGGGTGCTGATTAAGGTTTTCACGGTTTGCACATATTGGTTTTCATAAGGCCGCGCTCAAAATAAATGTTTACAGGATTGTTAAGTTTAATCTGGTGTTTATAACAATGGTTGATGAATTATTATCCGAGTTTAAAACAGTTTAGATACTGACAGACACTAACAAATTAGACACCGAGTAAGTTAGAATCAGACTATGATTTAATCTTCAAAGCCATTTACTGAAATCGTAAAATCTAGTGTAAACGGTTTGAGAAAACTCGGCTTAGTGGAACTTTCCTCGATCAAACTTTTGTTTGTGTTAAAAAAAATGTTTAAATGTCTACATTTGAACCACGATATGAAAAAACAGGCTTTTCGACCTACAAACATTGTATATCCAGCCATGCCGCGTTTCCAATGCTTCATCTGATCATGTTTAACTGTGTTTGTAGTTGCAGAGGACAAAATGTTGTTAATTCAGACGATCTCCAAACAGAGTTGATCCTAATTAGCTGCTGCGTCAAAGATGCGGCTGTTGTTCTGAGTCTACTCTGTTAACAGTGCAATGAGTCTTTGTTTTAAAATTGCGCGGCTCTTTTCAAGACCACTAAACACATTGTTTTAAAGGTGTGCAGTCGCTAAACAGTGATATAGCCTGATATACATTTAGCTAAAAAATACTTGATATTTATGCAAAACCACTGCTCACTTGACATTGCGCATGTGCTACAGCGTCTTTCGTCCTGTGCTTCCTGGTTGTCACCCGCCACATGATGTAGCATATGTATTGGTTTTTGTTTTGATCTGCAAACAAACCCAGTCGATTTACATACATGACAATAAATAACAATCTTCACAAAATTACGAAGAGAGAAAAAGGGCGGCATGTTAAAATTACTTGTTTGTTTTTCTTAAAATTACATACATGTTATACATACAGTGTAGCTATATATGAAACAACGTGCTGGAGATGTGGCGGTTGATAAGGGTCTACACTGTTTGTAAAACATCGAAATTACCAGTCAATTATTCAAATCACAGCGTTTGGTCTGATAATATATCGCTATTAATTATTTGTTCAACCACTTATCTAGTTTCGGAGCAAAGGAGATTTGGGAAATGACAAAAAAGATAATTGATCGCCGCTGTGCGATTTCCAACTATAAGGACTTTCAAATAGTATAGACCAAGATCAGACGCCATGTCCCTGGCGTGGCATCTGATCTTGGTCTACACTGTTTGAAACTAGCCAAAAGTCATAACTATTTCATTTTGTTCTCTACCGTTCTGACTAGATGTTTGCCTAGCTAGATGCACTATTTCTAACATGACATTTCGTATATATCTACACTGTTTGAACTGGCTTAAGGTTGGAAATCGCACAGCAGTGCTCATATATACTTGATAAAGAAGATCATTATTTTGATTTTCGGATTCATACTTGATTCGTATGTGTAAAATAACAATTTTACCCTTATTTCGTTTTGTCTTAGCAAAACTAGTATATCTTGATCGACATAGCATACTTTAACCTAGTGCCGCGCAAAGGAGATAAATTGATCATATAGATCTATAGACTAACTGTCAGACACATTTGACACAATTTTGATTTTAATTTTTTGACATACACATAATCACATATTTGATCATTCCTAGATATATACTACGCGAAATAATGAGTATTCAATTTCAATTGTTGATTATAATATCGATTTTTATATCCTTTGCGCCCTTTTCGCTTAGCTGGGGAAACTACCTAGCATATTTTAGTCACACTGAAGCTGCTGATTGAAAAATAGACCCTTGACATATCGTAGGACTATCCATGTTTTCCATGTCATTATCAACTGGATATCGGAGTGATCTATGCGTATAGCTTTCAGTGAAACTGTACATTGTTGTTTATAAAACTGGTTAGACAATTGGATGACACAAAATCACAAACTGATACTCCTGGGATGCGATTGTATCAAGGCAAACAATCACAATTTGTTGTGTTGGTCCGCGTGTTGTGTTATTGAATCGGGTCACTTTCGCTTTGTATGAAAAACTTAACATAAAACAGTGATGAATAAACTCCACACTCACCCTCATATCACTTTACGTTATTAAGCTATCATCTGATGTATTTACACCTTTAGGAAATAGTGTCAGATCAGACAGCTCCTACAGGATGAGGATCTGCAGTGTTTGACTGTTGGATCTGTTAGGCCTGACTGTTACCTGTCTGTAAGGTTAGATAATTGCCTTACCTACACAATTTATACGATAAAATTGTGGATAAATATTCCAATGGGGGTAGAGTCTGAACATTAATATTCTTGCAGTATCAGGTTAATCCTTTACTCCATAGCTATGCCTTTGACACCAGACTGTAGCAAACGACTATTGGAAGCAATTTGGAAAATGAAGAATTTGCTCAAAATGAGCAAATGCTCCATTTTCCACAATGTTTTCAAAGCCATTCTAAATTACTGTGTTTCTTTCTCCTAGATAATCTTTATATTCATCGTATATTTTCATTGTGAATGAGTCTAAAATAGCATATTGTGAACAGGGTTAAAGAGATTGTAGAAGACATTATTGATTGTGAGCAAAACAGTGTAGACCCATGACTATTGGGCAGTGACCAGCATTTGCAAAATGTGCTGCCTTTAGTTTTTTTTATAAAGAACTAGAACTCAGCATCACCATGGGCAGACTGGAATACCCCCTAAACTAGAAAATATGTCCATAGAACACAGATGCCCCCACTCCGTAAATATTAATTTTGGTCAGATGTAAATACCCGTTCGGACGGACAAACGGACAATGGCAAATATATATGCCCTCCCTCTTTTAGAAGTGGGGGCATAAAAATGCTTGAATTTTAATTGTGACCTTGACCTTTGACATCATGTGCTCTGCATGTCGTCATTTACTGGTGAACATTTGTAGCACATCATTTCAAAATCTTTCAAGGGATTTGCAAGATATGGAGCGGAAACAAAGTTAAGACAAACACATTTGACCTTGATCTGTGACCGTGACCTTGGACACACATACCTGAATCATGCACTCTGTACATCTTCTTGTTATAGAAAACATTTGTGCTGAAGCATTATAAAATCTGAGGCTATGACATTTAATCTTGATTTGTGACTTTGTCCTTTGACACACATGCCTGAATCTCTTGTTGTGGTAAATATTTGTGCCAACGAATTTCAAAATCCTTCAATGGGTTTGAAAGATACAGAGCGGACATGTAATTTGAGGCTAACACATTTGACTTGATTTGTGACCTTGGCCTTTGACTCATTTGTGCTCAAGCAATTCAAAATCTGAGGCTATGACATTTAATCTTGATTTGTGACTTTGTCCTTTGACACACATGCCTGAATCATGCGCTATGCATGAACTCTTGTTGTGGTAAACATTTGTGCCAACGAATTTCAAAATCCTTCAATGGGTTTGAAAGATACAGAGCGGACATGTAATTTGATGCTAACACATTTGACTTGATTTGTGACCTTGGCCTTTGACACACATTCTTGAATCATGCGCTCTGCACAACGTCTTGTTGTGGTGAACATTTATGCCAAATACATTTCAAAATCCATGCATGGATGTAGGAGTTACAGACCAGACACGACTTCGTCTACAGATGGACGGACGGATAGACAGACAGACAAGCTGATTCCAGTATACCCCCCTAACAAGTAAGGGGGTATAATTATTATAAATGTAATAATTCCTTGCCCATGAGTTGTTCATTATTAGTTATCATGTTGTACCATAGGCAACGCAATCCTCCAGAGCTGCGATTATGTCAGCACATTACTGTCAACGTTATGATCACTCTACACAAAGCATTAACCGTTTAGACCCTAGGTTAATTTTAATGGATTCTTCCATTGACAACTTTTGGGTCCGTCCATCATCGCAATTTAACCTCATTTTGACTTCTCTGTATCAGATGACAACTTTTTCACAGTCCTTCAAATGTAGCATTTTCCTTTTCATAGATAATCTTCCTTTTTATCAAATACTTCCATTGTGAATGATTCTAAAATCAAAATTTGTGGTAGGGGTTTAATGTCTTTTAACAGACATTGTTATACAAATGAGAGACAGTGCATACTTTGATCATTGGGCCCCAGCAGCATTGCCCAGATATGGGTCTACACTGTTTGCAAATATATCTGAATGTGAGTGGGAGGGGTTGAGACAAACGAACCACCTACGTCTGTCAGTGGATCTGCCTGGACCGGCATCACAATGTTGTCTCCTCCCTTCTCAGACCTCTGGAATATTTTAGCCAGCTCTTTCAGTAGATGACTCATTTTATGTTCGAAGCTGTACTTTCCACGGAATTCGAAGAAAAGCTTTGCGCCACAGATGAAGCCCAGTCAACCATCAGGCATGTAGCCCCGCTCCATTTTCAGGGGCACGATGGTTTTCTGTTTTTTAAAAGCATATTCAGCTTCTACAAATAATAAACGAGCAGGGGTAGGGATAATGTAGAGGTAATGGGGCATGGTAATGGGCATCTGAAGCACAAAACTCTGTCACTTGTTTTCAACACTGATAGGATGAAAGGCTTCAGGAGAATTATGAATCGCTTCCATTCAGCAGGTTCTCATTGCCATCATTTAAACTAAAACCTGAACCATAAACACAGAGTTATGTTTTGTGGATATACATGTATGTTGAAGTTGATAGAACTATATTTATAAGTTTAAATTGCCCTAAGTTTGAAATTAATTCAAACTTCAGGTATTTCGAACATATAACCAAAAGATGCCATATTTCAACATATCGAGTTTTGACTGTGATTGCAGATACAACCTTGTTGCCCTAAATGGAATGATCATTATCTCCACTGTCAGATATTATCCTGGTCTGCACTGTTGAGAACATTGTACTCTTGACAATCTGTTGTGATGTAACATTTCGGTTCATAATAATTCTAAAAGGGGAGAAGTGTGTTACTACAATTTAGCATACAATGGGTTAATTAGAAGTTCTTAACCCTTTAGGACATTAACACACTTTTTGACATCCCTATAGTAGATGACTTTTGAACTAGTGTGGGAAATGGAGCATTAGCTAGTCCAACAATATTTTCAAAAAAAAAATAGGTATATGGGCCACGTCACGCGAAAAGGGGCACTCGGACATAGCAAACAGTGTAGCCCCAGACCAGCCGCCACGTCAGCAAGTTTGGCGAGCTTCTGATAAAAAATGTTCAAGTTAGAGAGCGGACAAAGCTAAAATGGCCAATTTTAACTAATTCAAGGGCCATAATCTTGAAGTGCCTTAGATTGATTTTGCTGGTTATCAAGCTTGGCCTAGATCAATTTCAGCAAGATTCGTGAACTTCTGATAAAAACTCTTCAAGTTAGAACGCGAAAACGAAAATATGGCTTATTTTAACTAATTCAAGGGCCATAACTCCTAAGTACCTAGGGCAATTTTGCTAGGGTTAGAGTTAGGGTTAGGGTTAGCATGTGTGCCTTTAGTCCTATAGTGGCTCGCCTCCAGTGACGGCCCAAGTACCAGATTACCTGAGGAGCTGACTCAATACTGGTGGAAGAAGACCCCAGACACTGCTCTGTATTTTATTTCAAGTACAGACTGCTACCTTCCTGGTAGAATCACCAATCGTACGCCATCGGAGAAGCATTATCACTTGAAAATCGGATCTGCTTTAGACCGGGATCAAACCGACAGAAGTTTGGTATATCCGTTGGAAGCTGTAACGTAATTTTACCCGTTATTGTAGTTACCTTTGCAAATAGCCTGGAGCTTGATCAGACGCCGAATACCTCAGCGTCTGAGCAAGCTCCAAGCTGTTTGACATTCAGATCGTACTTATTTTACCAAAGAAAGTTAAAAAAAATATACAAATAAGTGCAGACGACAAAAACTGCAGACGAAAATATTGCAGACGACAATTGTCTTTCAAAGGATATGCAAGTCATATCGATCACCACTTTGACCCTTCCTTTTCAGCCGGATCTGAATCTAAGTTAGCAAAGCCGATCTAGTTTTCAAGGGTTAACCCTTTGCTCAACAGTGGCGACTTTTGGTGCCTTTCTAACAGACACCTGTTGAAAACATCATGGAAAATGGAGTCTTTGCTCGTGACGAGCAATTGCTCCATTTCTATAATAATTTCAAAACGGAAGTTAGATTTTGTCAGGATTTGACAGTTTGAAAACCAGATCAGGCCCTGCGATATGTACACTCAAAGGATGTTCTAACTAGAACTTTTTAGAATTTAATATTCCCAAATTTTACTTTATATATCGAATATCGATTTGGAAATTTGCACCTTGTCATGATACTAAAGCAGCGATATAGAAATGATAAAACCATCAGCCGTGATGGTGACTCACATTTTCACGTGCGCATATGTATTATTGCATTCCTTTGCATAAGGTTTTATGGTGGTCTTAGAAAATTCATATTCGTGGTCATTTCAGCGTTTTATTGCGGAAGCCGAATATTAAAAACCCATCTGTGATACATAAATATTATGCGGCGCCGAAATAATGAATTCAGCACACGGGCAATTTGCCTGTTCTCAGCAATTGCACTTCAGCGTTACTTCAATAGCTTTTATATCCAATAACTAACTGAAACTGATTTGATTGAAAGAATCAATGGAATACATTATTCTTATGTATGAACTTGACCGTTTTCGAAAACGACCTACACTGACCGATACCGTACGTGGGATGCATTGCAGGCTTGTTCAGTTGCGGATCAATAGGCCATAAAGTTTTATCAAAAAGAACATAATATCCGTGAGAAAATAGTGAAAAATGGGCTAAGACGCAGACGTGGTCACACTAAATATAGAATATTGACTGAGTCAATGTTTGATCGACTTTTCACATTGTTAGAATTTTTCATTTTATTCTAATGATCTCCTCTTTGTGAATTTCAATTTTGATAGTAGGGCCCTTTATTTGTATGTGAAATATTTTGAAATTAGCTGAATGATTAACTAAATGTCTAGCATCTGTCATTGTAGGGCCTCCTCTATAAATCAAGCAGAGTTATACACTAATATCGGACTAAATCCATTCATGGTACCTCATATGCGTGTTTTATATTTGCCTATAACAAGAGCATTGAATGAAAAGGAAACACTATTTAGGAGACAGTACTAACCAAGGTTTGAATTGATTTGAAAACATTGTGGGAAATTGGGCATTTGCTCATCATGAGCAAATGCATAGTTTCCCACAATGCTTCAATTTTTATCTGTTATAGAGGCAACAATAAAGCACAACAGGTAATTGTTTAAAATAATTCGGGCATTTATCATGAGCTTACAAGAATAACTGGGCTTGTCAAAGAGACTGCTTTTCAAAAGATGCGAGATGTTATGAGATTTCAAAATAAATGTTTTTTAAGAGTGTTTGATGTTTAGGAAAAAACACACAGATGTCTAGATAAATTTTTATTAACCAATCATAATTGTTGATTTGATGTCTGTGAAATTTTCAATGATAAGAACGTGATTGTAGAATGCTGTTTTTATACAATTTTCCTCTGGCAGGGTTTTGACATAAGAACAAGTATAATACACAAGTGAATTATTAATATTCTATGATAATAATATGACTGTAGAATGCTGTTTTTATACAATTTCCCTCTGGCAGAGTTTTGACATAACAAACATAACACACTAGTGTATTAATAATATTTGCTTTTCGGTCTTGCGCAATTGAGTGATTAACCCTTTTCTCCATATGCTATTTTTAGACTTATCAATAAGGTAATAATCTGATGAAAATGATGAATATTGAGTGTCAGTTTTGAATTGTATTGAAACTATTGTAGGAAATATAGCATTTGCTCGTAACGGTTTTCTATGGAGGAAAGGGTTAAAGTGCGTGCCTAAACTGATGGCAAAAACCTAATTAGAGGAAAGTTTCCGTATTTTAAGAAATCGTGCCAGTTTCTTTAAATTCCCTTTTATTGTGGCCTAATCTTAGATACAAATTTGTTTACAAAATAAATTTCTGGGGTCTTTCTCCCCTATTTATTAGCCGTGCGATATTACTAAAAACTGTTAAAGCGACATAAAACCCAACAGAAACACAGCAATCACAATCAAGCACACTTATTGAATACAAAACAATGTGTATACTGTAAAAAATCTATAAAATACAAGGCTATCACAGAATACGAAGAGAAATTTGTCAACATTAACTGTCTGAAACAAAGTGCTCAGGATGACGGAACTATCTTCTCTTCAGTGCAAGCCCGTTTTAATTAAACTAAGAACAATTATCAACATATAAGTGTGATTAGCTCAATGAACCATTATAAGAGTGGAGTTGGGTTAGGTTTAAAGCACTTAAAATATGGGGTATGGATCCCGAATCTTAATACGGTACGAAGAATTTGTGAGGTGGAGACTCCAATTTCAATCACCTATTACGATAATGCAAGGGCGGAGCAGTCTACCCATTTTTGTGCGACACATGCAACTCTTGAAACAAACCACATAGGTGAGCTTACCTATAAAATAATTTGGTTAATTCATATGACTGAATAAGATTAATGTACAATTGAATTGTGTCCACATATGCCAAAACTTGTCACTTGAACGTTAAAATGGTTAATTTAGCTTTGCCTTTAAACAAGGATCTTATCTAAAGGTGTGCGCTAAAATGAAACCAAAACAGGCATTGAAACAAGCCTACCGCACACCGCTTTTGAAACTACCAACCTACACATTAATTAATCATTAAAAATAAATTTGGCCATATAAGGTAATTACTACTTGTCACCTGAAACAAATGAAAAATCTATGCATCTACAAATCAGTACTAGCAGATCAACGTTACATTGGCAAAACTCATATACACCGGAGGAATTACCTTAACAATTGTGGCAAACTGTTTAAAAACTTTTTCATCGACAAGGAAGTTACGGCCCGGACAAGGTCAGATTGGCACACATATGAACATATCACAATTTGTGACATTGACCTTGTAGCTGTTGTATAGGTTAATATATGCACACACCGTCTTTTCACAGTAACAAATATCCAGTTATTTGAAAATCCTCTCTCAGCAAGTAAGTTACAGTACAGACAAGGGCGGAGGGACGGACGCACTCACATCGCACTCACCCATTCACGCACGCGTTTAGGCGACAATGTCCAGCTCAAAGGGCTCGATAAAAGTAGTATTTTAGTGCAGTGGCAATGACGTTGAATGAGAAATCTAAGAGAAATATTGAGTTTGAGCAAAATATCAGCTCGAGAAGTTTAGAGAACGCCAGACCTGGCCTGGTTTTCACAAAACAACTCGAGTCGAGATCGTGCTCAAACTCAAAATTTCACTCTCAAATATTGCTACTGCACCATAATTTTGTCTGCCTGTGAAACATTTCATGTTTCAAAGGCAGACAAAATCTTAGTGCAGTGGCAATAAAATTGAATGCGATATCCAATGTTGAAATATTGAGCCTCGTCAGCAATCTTATCAGGCTATGCACTATTAGAGTAGATTTATAGTGTCAACCGGTGTAAACCCAGATCTGATGTCACACCTCAAACGCGGTGACTTGTCTGGGACTACACTATTTGCAAGTCAGGGTTTCTCCTGGTGCAGAATATATCTTATATCACATAAAGCTTTACAGTAGTATACTCGAATTTATTGTAATAAGCTTATGGCAAACAATGTAGACCAGTCACAATATCTCCAAGTCACTGTCTGATCAGAACTTTTTTGGGCGCATCCATACGAAATCTAGGTCTCCGTTGCAATGACTTGAGGTTGGAAATAATAAAAGGCGTTCAAATACTTCCCATCGTAAATTACTTCATATGTATTAATCCATATAAATGCTTTTCCCGACATCTCTTGACGCCTCTGTAGCAGAAGACTATTGAAAACATTGTCGGAGAAGGAGCAAATTCACCAATTGTCACGATGTTTTCTAAGCCATTCAAAAATTATGTTTTCTTTCCTCCTTGAAAAACTATCTAGCCACCATTTATATTAATTGTGAATAAGTCTAAAATAGTCTACTACGGAGTAAAGGGTTAATTAACACTACACAGCCTAACATTAAGACTCAAGACTCAATATCAGTGAAAGGCATTTTTCAATCCCGTGCCTGAGATTGAACCTCAAGACACACCAAGGTTAGTGAATACATGGCCTATGATTAATGAATTATGACAAAATTAGTACCTCAGTCAATTTGAACTATTAAAACAATCCCCTCTCCAACTTATTACGACACGTATCAACAACTAAAAGTTCAACTAAAGCACTCTATGAATTTATATTCATTGCTGCATATGAGCACTACCAAAATATTTCCAATGATGCTACGAAAAGCGTAGAACTAAATTATTTGTCATGTTAAAATATTGCATCAGATCATGACATGAATTCTGTTTCGTGGAAAAGGACAAATGACTATTTCTTCTTGTGAGAAACATACAGAGTAGATCCTGATATGAGCATGACGGCTAGTATGTGTGCAATGTCTCAAGGTTTGAAATTGTACAGCGGTGCTCCATCAGTTTTTTATGAACACCACACTTGGCAATCATTGTCCATCTGTTAAGTCATCTAAAGCCCAGGCAATCTTTGACATATTCAGCAATTGTTTCATTTTCTTTGGGTCTTGGAGACAACTGAAGAAGCACTCGGGTGCTTGCTGGTTCATCCTCATAAGCAAAGCCACTTCATTGCCTGTAAGGCTGTCAACACGGCAGCTGAAAGTGAGCACATGTGAGTTTCAGTAATAATCTGAGCCCTGACCAACAAATCTGCACACATAACATTTGTTCTCAAGCTCAAAATCTAATTGAAGTTGCAACTTTTTTAATGCTATTAGATAAGTTCAATGGTAATTGTAATACCAAAACATATAACATGAGAATTGTCCACGTTTTTGTATATAACTTGCCATGCTAGCCTTCTATATCTACTTTGACTTCGTTTGAACCCTTTTACAGCCAAAGGTGACTATTTGTTTAAATAGTGCTTTCCTCGATTAGACTTCGCCTTTCTTAGATGAAGTCTTATCAGAGGCAATGCTGTTTGTCAAACAATTTTGGCCAAATATAGA
>JAULCE010188415.1:0-11534 GCA_032359355.1 Macoma nasuta | reverse complement strand
CGTCAACAATTTCAGTGTTTACACTCTAGAGGTCACAATATTGACTCAATCTTTATCAAACTTGCTTATAATGATTGGCTTGATAAAATCTCGGTCAAGTTCGAATCTGGGTCATGTGAGGTATGAAAAGTAGGTCACTAGGTTAAATCATAGAAAAACCTTGTTTACACTCTAGGGGCCAAATGTTTAGCCCAAGCTTCTTGAAACTTTGACAGAATGATTGTCATGTTGATGGTTCGGACAAGTTTGAATGTGGGTCATGTGGGCTTAAAAACTAGTTCACTAGGTCAAATCATAGACAAGCTCTTGTACATGGAATACCCATATTACTGTCAAAAAGTTTGTCTTCAATCAAAACCTTTCAAAACTACAAGTGCTAATCAGGTGAGCGATACAGTGCCATCATGACCCTCTTGTTTTGTATTGAAATCATTGTAGAAAATGGTGCATTTGCTAATAAAGAGCTTTTACCGTGTCTACTGACCAAACCGATGTGGGTCCTTTATACAAAATATGTTATTTACACATTTAAGGTATCAGATCTATAGTTGTACATGTTTTACAGCTTGTCAACCTTACAGGTATCTAGGTGAAAAACACATATATATTAAACAGTTACAAAGTAAACATATCATTTAACACGTGTATTAGTTTCCATGTAAAACACTTGACACTCATTGATACACTTCAAGTTATTCCGCCTAATCAGAGGGAAATACCGAATCGTTTGTTAGTCGTGTTACTTCTTCTGTATTGATGTTAACTTAACATTTTCATTCGTTTTTTCTATCAAATTATATCGACGTCCTCATATATATTATTAAACAAGGAACACAATCAACGCACTGCTTTGAAACCAGGCTCGGTACGACAAGTACACAAACGGGATGTTATAACTAGACTTTTTTTAAATTAGAACTTGTTAAAACATAACTTCAAATTAATGCTTTTTTGAGATAAACTATTGTGCTAAGTTAATTTGAGTTCCGGCTTTAAATAATAATTGCCCGGAACAGAAATTGTTGAAAATGTATGTATGACCTATTAATCAACCTAGGTATTGTTTTCGACACACCTTCGCATTGAGCAAACACGTGCTCCAAGTTATTTTAGATTCCTTCCATACATAACAAAGACCTGAGACAGAATTATTAAAGAATATTAAGCCTTCCCATCGACTCATCTTCCCGCTCGCAGATATTCGCCAATCTATAAACCATTATTTTCCTTTCGGAAACCGAATAAAAACGAACTGATCTATCTCAGTTATGAATACAAGTTTATGTGAGTGGACTGTTTGTTGTACTTGCAGCTTAAGCAAACTTAGAAATACAGATACTTTGGCTTACTCTACTTGACTTGATATATATCACTGACAAAGTTAAAAAAAGTGGCAATGTCCCTTCAATAAACTAACAAAATGTGAAACAAGTTAGAACCTTACCAGTCAGTTACTTAATTGGATATTCTATTTTCAAGTCAGGATGCAAAAGTTTTGACCAATGGGTCGGTATGTTACACTTAGTAAAGGCATTGAATACTTATGGACACATTTTGTAAATTTCACATTCAAACCACAATTATAAAAACAAACTGAATATCGTTACCTAAAAGTGATCAAAAAGTAATCAACTATTTGCTCGTTGCACAGTTCATACTATTAAGTTGTGAAAAGAGCGCATGGCGTTTGAAATCTATACGCTTTGTGATGATTCGACTATAACTAGTCTTAAGATGCCGGTCAATATAAAACATGTTTTTTCAATAGTAATGTATTTGTGTGTGTTTAATATACATATTCCTATTTTATACCTTGACAGAGTGGAAAATGAACCTTTACAATCACCCTCTGAAAATCCCAGAATGCATGATGACCCACATGAAGCAGAAGGTAATGTTATTTAAAGCGAACGTGATAACATTGTTTTAATATAATTCTTCACTCTGGTAATTTTGCCCAAACCATAATGAATAAGCACCTGTTATTCCATTACACTGTATTGTCAAACAATTACGGCCAAGTGAGTCACCATGACAAAAACATATACTAAAGGAAAACAGTTTTGCGACATGGTTATAATAAAACAAGGTATGAACTACCACCAGTAGATCAACACTATCAAAACACAGTTAGCCATTCATTTAAAGACTTGCAGTAGGTTTTATTTTAAGCGTTATTCAATGCAAAGAGATAATTGGAAATGTGTTATTTTAAACTAAGTACTGCACCTACAGGAAAAGTGGCATACCCAGTTTTAGACCGGTTTTTGTATTTCTGATTATTTCATGTAATATGTAATATCTGATTTACTTGTAGTCAATGTGTGAACATATTGCCAAACAAGCTGTTTAGGTAAGGGGCGGTTAATCTAAACGTGTATTGATTAAAATGGCGCTCTGTCATCTCAAATGATTTCGTGAGCGATCAGGATTATTTGAATTTGCACAAAATAAAATGATCACACATAATTCACCCCATAGTCGCTAAACATTTTTCCTTTTATCCTGTAATTTTTAAAGAAAAGTTATGTTCGAAACATAGTCAGCAAAAAAGATGAATTGTTACATTGACAAGTTAGTTTATACTAATATCTCTTGGGTAATATTTAACAAAACACTCCATTTTAATAAATATAAAATGCCAAATTTACTTGATTGTTTCATTTATTTTGTAGCCTCCAGTTATGAAAGGTAAATATGTTGCACTATATAAATTCTGTAAAAGGGTGGTCCTTCAAAAGCAAGAAAGCCAATTCATATAGAGAAAATTGCACACTCGGTTTCATTGAGTCTGTTCATGAGTAGTAATGTAAGATGCAACACTACTTCGCCCTAGCACCGGCTTAACCGGTATTCAATTTCCAACACTAGAAGTGTTGAAATTCATGATCTCGAAGGACCAGAACGTATAACAACACTGATAATGAAGTACGGGGCGACATTTTACGGCCGCCACGCAACACTTAACACCTGCTGTTGTGAAATATATAAATTCTGTAAAAGGGTGGTCCTTCAAAAGCAAGAAAGCCAATTCGTATAAAGAAAATTGCAGACTGGGTTTTTATTGAGCTTGTTCATGAGTAGTAATTAAAGATGCAAAACTACTCACGTCCCCTAGCACCAGCTTAAGCGGTATTCAATTTTATAAACTATAATTTTTGAAATTCATGATCTCAAAGGACCAGAAAGTATACCAACACTATGAATGAAGTAAGGGGCGACGTTTTACGGCACGACACAGCACTTAACATTTCTGTAAAATGGTGATCCTTCAAAATATGTTTCAGTTAAACTTAATGTAATATTCAACTATATAATTGACACTCCTTAATGGTCAGGGTACCTTAGCCGTGATAAATTTATCGATCCTCGCAGTTGAGTGTTAGTTTCAAAGCATAAAGGTGAACATATGTTAAACCTAAAATTAGCCAATGGTGAAGTGGTAATTTACTAACAGTGTTGAAATTCATGATTTCAAAGGACCAGAAAATATAGCAACACTAAGAACCACATTTGTAGCATGTCACAAATTCACTCGATACACAAATGCACGGCGACCTTTTCATTATTGAACAAAAAATGCTGTATTCTTTTTAATAGAAATGTCAAACTACAAAGTTAAGCATATTTACGTGACAGTATGCATATAATATAACAGTGTAATTAACAAGGAAGGACAAGTTACAAATTAAATTAATGGATTACGCCTTAATAGCACAAATACTGTGTTTTGAATATTTGACCTAGACGCTTTCTTGAAGCTTTGAGAAAATGCCTCAATTTGCGTGATTAAGGGAACTTGTGGCATGCTGCAAAATGTAAGTAACTGTTAGATAATAGATTTCATCACTCGCTAACGACTGTTTTAACATATTGCCACATTAATGCTTTGAAATTTGCCTTCATGTATTAGTGGTCAAACATTTCTAATGACTAAGGTACCATGAACCTTTACACGATGAAATTTTTATGAGTTTTTAATTTTCTTTTAATAGGCTTATTCAGAATAATAGGTCAGTGCCGTAGTTGATCCGGCGAGTTGTAGGAAAACAGTTTCGACGAGCGTTTCCGTAGTCAAAACGGATACACCTTTCCATCTACAACACCTAACTATTATTCGATTTCTCCTGTCATCATTGTAGACCCTTTACATCGTCATTGCGTTGATAGGTTTAACTTTAAGAGTTCAACCCCACCTACCTAATATCCCTGAGCATATCGGTGTTTTTCACATAAACATGCGATATAAAACCGACAATTTAAAAAAAAGTCGGTTTAATTTTATTCAGCGACGAAATGTAAACAACACGACATTAAAATCGATTCCATTGACAATTTGTACCGGTTATTTAACAGTGCAGTATAAATCGCTTGCAAGTAAAACTAGTTTATAAACACGAATTAATAACGACATCAAGAGAATTTGAAGAAAATCAACGCAACTTGTCATCTTTGGGAAACGTCTTCTAAATGTTTCGTCCCTAAACAATAGGTTTTAGAACGTAGTGCAAAGTCCTGAGACTAATGACAATATGCAATTTTGCAGACGATCACTTTAGTGTCGATTAAACTTACTGCTCGTTTTGTTACAATTATTTCATCTGCAAATTTATCAAATGATATAAATACTCCAACATGCATTCATTGCATCTTCATTAAAATTAACATTAGTCTATGTGTTGAATTTGTACGTGTGTATGTTTCAAACACTTATTCATTATTATTGTGTTTTCCGATATTTAGCATTTGTAGTTTGTCATTGTCAATGTGTTGTATGGTTATAGACACCAGCCGTAATTATCACATGTAACCCTTTCGCCGCCAAAGATAATATTGTCGGTTGTAAATTGTTTAGATTAAAATATTTTAACAAAATGAATAACCGAAATAAGACAATAAACTATGACTTTTTCGAAACCCATATTACTCAAACTAATTTGCTTCGGAAATCAGTACAGTCCCTAATCGGAAGCCGCCTTCTGCTTTCACATTTTTGCAATAATTTTGTCGGTTGTAAATGGTTATGGATAAGGTATTTTAACGAAATGAATAAAAGAAATGAGGGAAATAAATTTATACTTTTCGACATCCAGTATACCCGGACTAATTTGTTTGGCTAAACAGTGCAGTCTCTTTTTTCACATTTTTTAATGCTGATTTGCTTTGCCTATGGTGGTGAGAGGGTTATATTAGATAATATGATACCTGATACCTGATTATTGCTTCCATAAAAAGCTCTATAAAAGGCTTCCAAACATTTTTCTCTTTAAATGGAACTATTTGTTAACAATAATGTATGTTTTAACATAGATCTAAATAAAGATATTGCATTTTATTACAGAGAAGCTTATGAAGCATTACAACCAGTGACTCCAAGACTGTATGAAGAGCTGCACCAATCAGAAGGTAAAGGTTATAATTGATTGAATTGTTTAAAATATTGCCTTTGCCTAAATCATGATTGATTGGTAGCTTTTCCCCAGAACATAAGCCCCGTAGCGTTTAATTGTTAGCCTAGATGGGGCATTATAATCGAGAAAAAGTTTAAGATTACCCTGTTAGCATTAAAGGAATTGTATTTCCGAAACATCAAGTCAGCTTAGGACATGACGTATTACAATGACTAGTACTGATTTATTAATACTGCCTAGGCTCATGATAAAATTCGGATTTGTAAAAAAAAATGTTTTTGTCTTTTACAGCCTCCAGAAATGAAAGGTAAATATTTAACAGTTATCAATTAATTTTACTCAGCGTACAATTTGAATATATCATTTAAAACTCTAAACACAATGCATACTTGACAGGTTGTAACTTTTTTTTTATTTCATCTGCAAATTTAACAAATGATATAAATATTCCAACATGCATTCATTGCATCTTCATTAAAAATTAACATTAGTCTTTGTGTTGAATGTTTACGTGTGGATGTTTCAAACATTTATTCTTTATTATTGTGTTGAATGTTTACGTGTTTTCATTATCTGATCAGAGACGATGATACCACTCAGTCGCAATGTTTGTTGTCGATGTTCTTGTCAGTGTAATTCAAAGAGTATCAATTAACCTCTTCACTGCCAGGCAGGTTGTGCACATGCGCAATATATGTTCTACTTCCGTTTTAAACTTAACACACTCCCTCGACCCTTGATAAACAGCTTGGATCAAAATGAGACGCCACCAAAGGGCTAGGGATACGGTTAGATGAAATTTGACTTGTTTTCAATACCTAACGAGATATGTCGTGCAAAATTTGTCAATTCATCAATATAAAAAATATAAGGTTATTATAGCAGTACATTTGTTATAAAAATGATATCTGGAACATGTCTCAGCGTCGGTTAGGGCAGTGTGAACGTTACGCGACGTCCGGCGTTTAAAATGTAACCATGGAAACTTACTTTTCTTTCTGTAATTTGATGCAAAGCACGTTAGTAACAAGTTACGTACATGTTTTGGGACAATTTAACGATACGTGAGCAGTAAACTTGCACCTGCGTGCCGTCTTGTAGCATCCCTACAACACGTGCACGTTCGACCGTCCTCATCCGCGCCATATTTTCTCAATATGTGAGTGTCTTTGTAATTGCTCATTTTTAAATACAATAATTAGAACCAGTTGTAACATGTGTGAGTGGTGCATATATGATTTTTACAGCTGGTATTAGGTTTCTGCATCCATAAGCAATATTTTTATCTCAATTAAGATAATGTGTGGATTCCGCATATTTTCTCCTGACATGGCGCTATATAATCTATACAGTGTTACGGTACCGTTAATCTAATTCAACTCATCTAATCTGATAAATGACTGGTCCAAAAGTACTCATAAATCGATGTGTACGTTTCTCTAATGGAAAATTATCACATAAGCCTAGGTCTGAACTATTTCGAAGTCAGGAGAGAACTATTTTGTTTCTTCAAAACGTTGGATATTAAGTTCGCTTTATTGACGCATACGTTGCATTGGAGGAGACTATCGTTAACCCAACCTATGAAAGGATGAGTGTTTTGAGAGTATTTCCAAGGTCATTTGAGTATGAATTTCTAATAATAAGGCAGCCGTAACCGATATAAAGTTGAGACATATGTTTTGTTAGGCGAGTCAATAGTGTGTGACACAACCACAGTCACTATTCTTTTAATCGTAACTGGATATATTTTGAGGAAATGTCTACCTAGCCTTATTTGATCGTTTGTGTCTTTTCACAGTAAATGATGTATCCATATTAAACCGTTATTTTACTTAATGTTGGGAAGGATACTCTGCAACTTTGTTTTAGAGACATTTGCTATCTACACCATGTCTCATTTAGTCTAGCATTTTTTAACAAGCTTTTCATTTTGTTAATAATTCCGTTCGAGGTACCCGTCCCCGAGCGACATAACGTTTATCATCTTTGACCTGATGGCTCATAGCTCATAATTTAGCTTCCTGCCTTCTAACGCTTATATAATTAATGTGTTTAACCCCATATATCTATATCATAAACCTCTATATATACATTCTAAACAAGAATAAATGTCGATGTTCTCACATTTTACAAACCCTGTATTGTTTCAATGTGTCACCTATTGCAGAGATCAGTTGGTATTTCGTTTTATCCATGACAGATTGTTACGCGGACAATATGTTCACAACATCTCTCTCTTATTTCTACATTATCCAAATAAGTTGCTTAAAAGGAAAACCAACATATACATTATCCCGCTGTTACAATATTTTAATTTCGGAGAAAGCATATCAAAATATTAAATGCAATAAAGTTGTGTTTAGTCCTAAGATAAAATCAATAATGCCGTGTATTTTTTTTTTTTGAAAAAGCAACGTGTTTGAAACACGTGAGCAAGAAGGACAAAAGGATGATGACGATTATGAAGAATTAGAAACCGAATTGGGTAGGTAGTATTCTTTATACCTTATTGATTATATTTCAATCCTGTCTATTGCTAAAGCCTAATGCGGGCTTTCAAGTTTCTAAAAAAATTAGGGTCAAGCTCTACAGTGGTCGAGTTCTACACTTTGTAATTGTATATTTAAAAAATAAATTATAAAACGTATTGGCTGATAATCTTATATTTGATTTTTTTTTCAGATAACGATCTCAATGGAGACAGTGAAAATTACCTTAACTTGCAATTTTAGCGATATTCTTCATTTGGATATAACGTTAGCACAGTGTTAAATTTATTTAAGCGTGGCTCTTTATCTCATCAGAAAGAGTGTATTGCTTCATACCAACACAGTAAATCTGTGTTATCATTGCAGTGCTGAATATCCATTGTCAAGCAGAGGGAATTGTTTTCTGTGAATAACATTTTCAAACTGTTTTATACTTTATTTGTACAAATTTATTTTCTTTTATCCATCAATCACTATACTGTACTAGTCATTTATCACATTCCATAACATTTTACCAAATTTTACTCTGATATATGCCTTGAAGTTTAAATCACCATAATATTTGAAATATGTGTACTTAACGTTCGGATAAAAAAGATCCACACCCATGCTTATTGTGACACCCGTGCATTTAAATCTAGCTCAGAAAAAGCCAATCGTTATAAAATATAGTTAACATTTTATGCGATTTTTTCGTAGTTTGGCTGTTGAAAAACGCAAGTCTAAAAATGTTTTCAATCCTTGTCTAGACGTAACAATACATTAACAATATAACAAATTAATATCATAAATATAGTCAATTGTTTCAACACTTTAGTTTAAAGCACAACGCTGGCGTTTACTTTATGTGGTTATACGATAAAAATAAAGTACGAATTCAGTAGATTTTTTTAAACAGACATATGGTTGGTTGAAAATAAAGAACACTTTGCATAATTTATAGACTAATTACAGATAGGTTTGTAAATAAACAAACAACATGCGCGGACCCTGTAAAATCCAAAACAAATGTTTAAATATATATCAAATTGTCTGATCTAAATTTACATATTTGTTAAGCCGAAATGACCGAGCTGGGATCCAAATATAAATAAAAGTTTTCTAACGGTGCTAGGCTTGGTCTGATATTTCACACGTAAACTATGAACAATCTTGAATTGCACTGTTTTGCAATGGACACGTCTGACTGTATTGTGTATCAATCTCAAAAGTCTCACGCGACCTATATATAATATTTAAAGCACATAACTTGATCCAGATCACATAGTAAGTAATTATCTTAGACGGTTCCCAGCTGTTTTTAAAACATATATCACGGCCTGCAAAATCGGTAGAGCTTGTGTTTAATGTACGTGGCAACAAATAACATGGGTTCTTCTTCTCGGGACTAATGGACGAGACATACTGGAAAGTATAAGAGATATCTTTAATTCACTCGCACGCATGCACGGCAAGATATACACATACAAACATATATTGGAAACTGCGTTCATAAAACACACTCCCTCTGTAAAGTATGTGCGTGTAGTGCAAGTAAAGCTCGTACAAAGAAAGATATATTTAATAATAAAAATATGAAAATCAAATTATATAGGATGTGAATAGTAGATGGTAATGGACTTTTGGAATGGAAAATTTTAAAATACATCCAACGACACATCGTCGCACTATTCTTATAATGTTCTAACTCTATTTTTGCGAAAAATGAGATATTTGTACCACTGGAATCATAAAACAGAGTTCTATCTCTCTATGCGTTCAATTTTGACCAATGACGTCTAATTTAGAAGATTCTCAGTATAATGTTGTTCTATCTCCATGATATTTACACTCTAGTGAGAGGTATACTGTTCTATCTGTATCTACCAATCGGTACGAACACTTTTGTCACGTGAACGCCCTTGTTTTACTAAATTTGTGTTCTATGTGTAATAAGATTATTCTTATACTGTTATATATCTCCATTTCATCCAATCAAACATAGTCATGCCACCATAAACAAACATGGCGTCAAGCGTGATCTAAAAAGTAAATGCCTGCATGAAAAAGCGTTATTATTCATGTGATCATGTGAGTATACCTTTATTGATAACATTTATATGTAGATCATGACTTTAGTTATCTTTATCCAAGTTTCTTTATGATAACATTGTAAAATGCAAGTGTAAATGGTGAAACTCTGAATGTTTGGTGATAAATCTGAATATTTTACAAAGCTGTGGAAACTCAGTTACACGAGGGACACTTTATTGGATTTAATATGTCTCTGTCTATCCGTCCGACTCCTTGTCTGTGTGTCTGTCAGCACTTCTGTACAATAGTTTACACAATTAATTCAACAAATGTTTGGCAGAATTACGAAAAAAAATTACAGGAATGATTAACATGCAACCCTTGGCGGATGTTTTCAGGAACCTTGAATTGTTTTAAGTCTGACTAGTACATTATGAAGGTATATGCCTGAATGACTTGTCTTCACAGCCTCTGTTTCTAGATTTTACCTTATATGCTATTTTCGAACTCGTTCCATATGAAAGCATCTGAAAAAATGATAAATTTCTAATGAAATTGAAAATGCCAATGTCAGAACATTTACACTATGGTGTGATACATGTGTGCCACAGAACAAGAATTATATCATGTGTTGAAGAAATCTCTCCATTTTCACTCAACTGTAAAGTGTATAATTCAGAAATTCAGTACTCCTGTTCATTCAGCAATACAAGAAGTGGACAACATACACTCCCATATCGAAAAACGTCTTATGGTATCAGATATGAAGAGCCCATTGAGTCTTAAAAAGTGTCCGTCCAAACTACTTTGAAGAAATTCAAATGAAACCCGACGACATTTACGACATTCAATCCGCTGCAAACAGTCTGCACTTCAAGGATATACCTTTTTCAACACTTAAATGTACAAAGATATGTAAGACACATCCATATCATGTAGACTACAAGCTTTCGTTCAATGAAGGCTGCTCATTCACTTAAGTTAGTATTTTAAGAAAGACAAGATCACAGTGTTTGTCCAAACCCTTGCCAGATGTGTATTAAATTAAATGCCTGTACTTTCATCTGACAATCTTAAAGACTTGGAAAGTATGCTCAAATTTCATGGAAAATCTGTGCAAGATTCGACGAGGATAAAAAGACTGATAAATCCTCAATAAAGCGACCTTTGAAAACAAGACACATAATCAGGAGACAAAGACATGCATGTCGATAGTCATACAAAATGAGTCCTGCATTTCTTCGACCCGTATTAAGCTTTCACCTGTTGTCAGAGACCACCATGCGTTTCCGTGTATTGGTTGCTTTATGGAATTTTTGCTGTACCACCTGCAATCTAAACAGGAAATTTGCATAGGCAAACATAAGGCAGTGTTGTTGACAGTCTAGCAAGTGCTTTCTGATTTAAACTTTTGAATCTTAGTGGGTTTTTTATGCATTTTAAATCAGTTCGGAGCCCATAGATCACTGGTGATACCTACAGAAATCACAAAGCCTGTAATGGGATTTCTATTGTAAAAGTAGAAAATAGATCATGCAAGGTATGTCAAATACACCTTACAAGATCTACATCTAAAAGCTAACTGACCCTGTTGGAGCAAACGAATGAGCAAGCCAAA
>JAULCE010188304.1:0-11537 GCA_032359355.1 Macoma nasuta | reverse complement strand
TATTCAAGTGCTTATAATTGTAAATTACTATTAATAATAATATTTTTAAAATTTTAGACACATAGATCTAGTTTGTACATGTATCAAGATTTAGTTTATTCAGAAATTTTAAAATATACACCAAGTGCATGTATATCTCAGTTTTATCTAGTCACCTCTTTGATGCTCAGTTTTGGTTTAAACTTTCTAGTTAACATGTATACGCTTATGGAAGAATAAAGCATCATATACCGCAGTAGCACGCCCGAGTGGGGATGGTAAAACAGTAAAATGTCGCTGCCAGGGTAAAAACTGTAAATATTGCTATTTTTCAACAAATCAAGGATTACAACTTTGATGCTACGACAGAGATACATCTGGTATTCATGTAATTATCCCAACATCATTGTTAACTGGAAACATAACAATTGTAAAAATTATCTAAGGTATTGAGATAAAATCGCCATAATCAGTTTTTTATCACATTTTTAAGGGCAACAACTCTGTATTAACCTTTCTTATTCAGCTGTCAATTATAAACTGCATAGCAAATGTGCCTTAACATATTGTTTCAAAATTTAAAAATGATTGGATAATAATTATGAGAGATAAAGAGCAATTTATTTTATTTGCCATCCAAACAGTGTCCAGGAGCTATGCTAGATTGAATACTTAAGGTAGAAAAAAACAGCATATTAAAGTCATATATATTAATTCTAATTCAGATATTTTTAGGGTCCTATTTTATTGAAAATGAGTAGAAAATATTAGAATACTATTATACTTTTATTGCTTTTGAAGATATGTTTAAAAATCAAACAGATATTTATTCAAATTTTAACATTTTTTTAAACAAGGGAGGTAATTCAAACAAGACCAACTAAAAACTTTGATCAGCGACATATACTTTTCATATCAAATACTGATGTATTACAATAGTTTTCACCATGTGCCGAAATATTTCATAAGGAAAAATTAAATATAATAAATATAAAAAAAAATAACTGAAAGTTTTGAACCTGTCAGTCCTTAATCTGACAAAAACGGGTTTACACTTCGGAAAAAAAGAGTATTTGTATTGGTTGTCATTGCAATTTATAATATGAAATTCTAAGTATGTGAAAAACAAACATATCATGTGATTTTAAACCCTAAAAAAGAAAAAAAGATAGCATGACATCTTCCAAATGTTGGTAATTTTCATGAGAAATTTATTTTTCATGTTTTGCATTATCACAAGGTTTCCAAATACCAATCCAGCTTAAAAAATGCTCATCAACGTATACTATTTTTGAGATTTTTTTACTGTCAAAACATCAATCTTTCAAAATAACATGGTTAGAAAAAAAGTTAAATATGAAAAATCCATTTTCAGTTTTACACTGTAAAGCGGTTACGTGCAATGCATCGATTGTTTAATGAAATATTAAGGCATTTGATTGCTTGTATCTTTGGCAGTGTAATAGTGTGTACTTCAGACGTTATAGCATTAAAGATATGATAAGCCGAACTGCTTGTCCAACAGTCTACGCGAAGATGGACAAACGGCCAATGTATGCTGTTGACATTATGATTATATCAATATCTTAGTTGGAGTATTCTTGCCAGTTTAAAATGGACAAACACTTCTACATAAATAAATAACGATTCAGTCTAGAAAATGACTAAAGAAACTTGGACCGAAAGTGCTTCATTGTCCCTTAAACATATGTACCATAGTGACATAGTTTGAACACGTGACTTCTTGTACGAGCCGTACAACTAAACTGAATTTTTCATTCATTCAAATATGAGCAACTTCTTCTTTATTAACGTATCAATGACAACGTTGTTTTGGAAACAGCAGATATCCCTCTGTTTTGAAATGTTTGACTAGCTGTTAAAATAGGAAGTGAATTGCTCAAGGTTCGTTCGATGACTTTCTGGAGTTTCATAGACAAAAAGTAAATTCAATTATTTTTTCAACCCTAGGATGTGATAGGGATCAACTATTATTCAACAACAATAAAGTTGGTGATGTTTGTGATGAGTATAGCCGTGTTGTCGGCCCCTGTTTCTCGCCGACTTTTACCTGCTGTTTACTCTTATTGTGCTTCAAAATTGACCTATTCGAGCCCAATGTTTGCTGCTTTTTATATAAAATAAGAATTTGGTAAACTAATAAAAGGAAGCTAAGTGTCAAACGGTTTGGATTTTCATAAGACGCCGTGTTACTCGGCGTCTAATGTGGATCCAAGTTCATGATCGCACATAAGCTTTAAGTGGCAACGAATGTTGAATGAAACCTTTTGTATAGCCGGAATTACTGTTTATTTCAGTGATTTTCTGATTATCTGAGTTTTTAAAGTTTGAATAAAGGTGATACTTGATCGTTAAATTTTTGTTATTTTTATCGTTATATTCCTCTTTGAAATTGTTTTCAGTAAATCCGAATCTTGCCAAACACACATTTGCTAATCAAAAGTATTTGATATTTCCAAATTCTCTTAATTCTGTATTCCTTTTAAAAAAAACTAACTGTGTGACAAATGAGCATGTTTAGTGAAATATAACCGTACCTTGTTTTTTAGTTACTTCCCTTTCGATCAGCTTATGCCATTTATGTCAACTAGTCTAAAAAATCATTGGTAATTTATTTCTTTAAAGTAAATGAAAAATACTTTTGTTTATTATCCGTTGATCTTATTAAAGAGTATTCCAATCATTAGAAGCACTTTGACAATCCAGTGATTTCAATCTTTTTACTTTGGTATGATCTGAATTGTCGCGACAAGTAGATGAAAAGGTCTTGCTGGACATACCAAATACAGAACAAACATCCACCCGAACAGCACAAAAGCAAATACTTTCTCAACATACTCACACCCACATACCCACACCCTCAACAGGCATTGAATTATACATCTGCAAATCAGTGTCATCAAAGGCGTTTGATTAATTCCTCTCTCGCCAGCCAGTCTTTGTCTGCCAACCGTCGAGTGCACATCTCTTCTATTTAACAACTTTATATAAATCTTTGGTAACGTGGTGTCTTTTGACAAGTGCTGGGTTAGGTTTAGATACTGAAAATACCCACAGAACTACCACTCAATTGCTTTATAAAATATACGGTGTATCAGGTCGTCGTGTATGCAGTCAAATGCTTGGTAGTCTCAGAATTATTGCGGGCTGAACAAAACGCATAACTAGCTCTGCTTCGCCGCTTCCCTGTTACACTGATTTACTGACTCAAAGCTGATTTTAGGTCTATATCAATACAGGTTTCATCAATACCAGGCTAGATTTGGAGGTGTTTCAGACCATTCGGTCTGATGTCAGGTCATTTGGTTTGAAGTCACGTTTTATAGACTACAGTCGTGATTTCTGAACCTCAGAAAAGTAGAAAAGAAGGTCTTGCAGGACACACCACATACAAAACAAACAGCCACCCGAACAGCACAGAAACAATTACTTTCTCAGCACAATCACACATGCGCACACACACACATACACGCGAGCCCAAACATACGCTACATATAGAAGACACACATATACAAAACAGACATAAATCTAGAGTGAAGATAGGAGTACCGCCTTGGAACGGCCAGTGGCAAACAAGCCACTGCTGGGGGATTAAACCGGTTAAGGGGAGCCCAATCTTACTATTATCCCATCATCACCCCATCAGACATACAGAGTAAATAAACGGTATCCCCGTCCGACTGCTCTGTTTGGGTTAATAGGGTTCCAAACACTGTGGTTTGGAATCGTTATCTTTGTAGTTTGGGATACACAATCATACTAGGTTGATCATTTGCATTTAATTTGCCATATAAATCATTATACAAATCATAGAACCCATTTCAACTGATCTTTTTATCAGTCAGTAAGCTAGGTAGCTGGAAGATTTTTTTAATATATTATAAGTTTGTTGTGTCATTGTGTATCAATACAAAATCCGTTCGGTACACGTTGCACGTGGTTCCAGATCAGAAACAGTTTTATACGGGTCTGAGGCCGTATTCATAAAGCTCCTAAGGAAAATATCAAACTTAAGTGAAAATTTCAAATGCATATTTCTCTATTTTTACCCACACCACTTCAATGAAACTTTGAATGCAAAGTTTCATTGAAGTATAATTGAAAATAAATTGTAAAAATGCATTTAAAATTTTCACTTACGTTTGGGATTTTCCTTAGGAGCTTTATGAATACGGCCCCTGATCTTGATCTTACCTGTTTGCAATTTTCGCCACGGTATCGATCCTCAGTATAAGTGTGAACCGTCCCATGATTGGTGTGTGTGTGTGTGGGGGGGGGTCTGCTTAGAATATATATTTCTTAGATACACAGAAACCAAGCTCTGAATCCGAACTGTTTGCAAAAAATTATAGTTTTGTTGAATTGGATAGAGTTACACGACATTTTGAGCAGCAAACATGGGGTTGTCATTATTTTCAGAATTCAATAGTTAACACACGTTAAACATATCAATTATTAGGGCTCCAAATCTTGGGGCTGGTACCCTATAGTAATCACCCTGTCCGTCTGTCTATCTATCTGTCTGTCTGTCCGTCTCTCAGTCCGTACTCCCATAGTATCCGTTCCGGGGTTCATTAACCTCTCCAGAATCGACTTGTGGGATTTTAAGTGTCCCTAAACTGTACAAAACCGACATATGGGGTGAGAAATTGCTTATGGGGTGCTGCTTATGGGGTCATTATGTTAAGTAATTATACAGCAGTTCACCCACAGCATCAATTCAAGGAGTTCGTCCGACCGTCTGTCACATAACGGTGTCCGTATTTTGTCTCCGCTCTCGTCAGTAAACAATTTATATCCATTTTTCACCGAACTTGCTGAAAATCTTTATTGGTATAACATTTTGGTCAAGTTCAATAACCAGCGAAATCGTCTTAGATACTTGGGGATTATGGCCCTTGAATTAGTTTAAATTGGCCATTTTAGCTCTGTCTGTTCTCTAACTTGAACAGTTTTTTTATCAGAAGTTCATTAAACTTGATGAAAATGTTTGTTGGTATAAAAGTTTAGTCAAGTTCGATATACAGCGAAATCGCGTTAGGCACTTGGGGATTATTGTCCTTGAATTAGTAAAAATTGGCAATTTTAGCTTTGTCCGCTCTCTTACTTAAACAGTTTTTATCAGAATTCACAAAACTTGCTGAAAATGTTTATTGGCATAAATTCTTGGCCATGTTCTATAACCAACCAAATCGGTTGAGGCACTTCAGGATTATTGTCATTGAGTTAGTAAATATTAGCAAATTTTGCTTTGTCGGCTCTCTCATTTGAACAGTTATCATCTGATCATGACCAAACTTGCTAAAAAATGTTTGTTTATCTCGGTCAAGTTCAATTACCAGCCAAATCACCCCAGGCACTTAGGATTATAATCTATGCAATTTTTCTTCTGCCTCATCACCCCTTCTGACAGCTTTATATGGGGCCTTTTCTAACTTGGTCAGTGTTCTAGTTTAGGGTTAGGGTTACTCGATACCGGCACATTAAATTTTCAAGAAAATCTTTGACAGAGAAGATCATGTTCCACGTTTTGAAATTAAAGTTAATAAGAATAAAATACAAATTTCAATAAGGGTTTGTTCATGATAAGCAGCTTATTGTTTGATCGGAAAACGAGTTCGTAAAATTGACGGTTTACCGGTTAGCTGTTTAAGTTACCGTTGACATTCCTAATTTATACAGACATTCAATATTAGCCGCTATAAGAATACAATTTGTGTTTTTATTGTGGAATGATTTCGTAAGATATTAATTTATTAGAAACGTAGAATCAATTTACAAATTAAGCTTTTTTCCCTAACATCAATGAAACAATGTTATACTAAGTATCTTATTCTCATTTATAATAAGATTTTTGAAAGGTGATTATATCACTCACCTTCTTGAGCAGTTACCCCTGTTCAAAAAGTGGCGTGATCCCAATTGCAGTTTATTCATTCACCAAAAAAACCCAGAACACTTAGTATAACAATTGAAAAATTACAAATTGTATCTTGATATTTCAGCGCATGAGTATTGAAAATAATTTAATATTACGCATATAATTGCGCGTTTTTCTACCACTGTGCCGTGGTGTAGTGGTAACGAGTTAGATTCTAAAAAACAGGGGTCGTGAGTTCGATCCCCAACATGATCAAGTCCTTCAAATGTTACTGCAAACCGACGTATCAAAATTTTATATATAAACGTATCAGAACCAGAAAGCTCCTTCTAAAACCAATAAAGTAGGTCGGTGCCCTGGTTCTACTGTGTGTGTTTCCACTCACTCTCTTGGACGACCAATTAGCCAACAAATGACAAAAACGGACGTTACAAAGAAAGCAGAAAGCAAAACATTGATTATCTGAAATCATAACATGAATCCCCATTTCGTCTCTATTAACAAAGAACAAATGCACTGTTGTTTATTAGCGAATTAACAACGGAAGAATTGTCGGGGAACTTTTTCAATTTAGTTGTTTCGTTTCACCACGCATTTAGTGTATCATTTTCATGTATCAGCAGGAGAAGCCGACACATGTTAACTGGCGATAATTCTGCGTGTTCAATCACGATGCTGTGTACAATTCAAAGTAGAGTAGAGTAGATCTTGCGTGTTTCCTTTGTGTTGGCGTACACAGTTTGAGTCTCTAACCTTGGAGTCGTCCCCCAGTTTATATATGCCTCTAAGATGGGTTAGGTAAAATGTGTGAGACTTAGTCTGCATGATATCTTTTTCTACTTGGTGTTAACTTCTGAACACGTTGTTTAATGTCTGTGTTTGTGTTAACATTTTTCAATAGCGCCTATCGACTGCGACGTCACTGATAGTGCAGTTGTGCTATTTTTAACTCTCTATTCAAATTAACGTTATTACAACATTCAAATAATTAGTTGTTTTCTGATGCAGTATAAAGAAACAATAATTAAGTTATTATTCATTTCAGTGAATTGTAAATGTTTTAAGGACATATAAGGCCTTGTGGCCGATATGCACACAAACCGAAATGGCCGCCATTTCAAAAAAAGAATTCATATATCAGCCCCTGTTAGCACTAAAATCTTCCGTTATACCACTTGTTCTGTGTTTTAAGGATGAAAATATATCTGAATACAGCTATAAGTTGTAACAGTATTTTCTAAAAAGAAAACACATGTAGGGTAATATATTCAATTTATATCAAATTACCTCATAATATCATCATAGCAACGAGCTGCTTAGACGTGAAAGAAAAAATGCTCTTTATTACAATTTATATGTTGTCAAATATTTACATCGCTTTCGCCAGTATTCTATACTTGCCATCAGATTAATCCAAAGAAGATACTTGTTAGGCTTAAAGGAAAGACAACACGGACAATAGAATATTAAAAACTCGTACACTTCTTAGCCTTCTAGATGTCTTTCTCCAAGGTTCAAGTTCCATACAAGAGCAGAGGACTATGACATCATGAGTGCAAAGAACAGAGTCGCCTGCACAATCTCTCAGCTGATATGCAACAGTGCGGGAGAGAGACACCCTTTCACCCTCTGTAAGATTCAAGCTGCATGCAAATAATCGACAAAAGAGCACTGCTAACTCTTTTCATTTCTTTGGCATCTCAGTGTCTTATGACCGAATCGTGAATGTCAGGAAAGGACTAGGTCTTTCCGTGCCAAAGTTGTTTGTCAAAGATGGTGTTGTGGTGTCTTTAAACATCAAGCGGAGAATCTTTTCAATTGGTGGAGTTGATTATTTTGAAGAAACTGGTCGCATTGACCTACATGGCACTGCCATAACCGTAGCTAACGATTCTATTCATGACAATATGGGACAGTCCACGTCATACTCTGGAAGCCCTTGTGGGTGCCCCTGTTAACCTTCCTGTCGATCTTGTCATGCTGGAATTATTGTCCTTTCTTCAATCCCAGATGGAACTTTCAGATCAGCGTTTGCTTGCAAAGTCCCAACAATGGTTGCTTAACCATGTACACAACGTCCTTGCCAAATAAGAGTATAACATTTAAGAAATATCAGTGGCATTCTCTTGAATCTTATTTCATACTCAACGTATAGATGTTATCAAACCGAGTGCCACAAATTGAGAATTTTTTCCTCTTTTCTATGAAAATACTTCTACAATGTCTCTACCAAATCACCCCATGCTTGTGATCAAGAGGGCAATAGAGTTTGTGAATCCTGCCCAGGTGACATTTATAAAAGATGACTGCCCTCTCAAGGCCCAACAGAAATAATTGTCAATAGGGATACCCTGATGAGGTTGGTGACTCAAAGACGGCATGGGCACGCTTCATGTCAAAATAGGCGTCACAAGATAGTAGGGGTAATATACTGGCTGGGGTCAGACGTTATTCTCGGCACATGTATTCAATTATTTGATGAGTCAGGCAGAGAACTGGTCACCTTAGACACCTGGGAAGTCATGAACCCTGAGTTCATCAGCCACCTCAGTAAATCCCTCGATATTGGTAAAGGCCAACTTGTTTACATTCAACAGCAGGCCACCTGCAGATCTTAGGAGGGACGGGGAAAAATTAGTATTTGCTTATTTAAATGCAGCCCCACAATAAGCTGGCTATTTCACTACAGCCATGTCATGACGCTAACATAGAATAGACAAATTCTTCAAAATTGAAAACTAACGTGAATCTCCGCCCTTCTCTAATCAAGGTACGCTCTGGTCAGGAACACAATCGGATATCCTATTATGTTACCGGACATGACTGCTCCTGAAGCAGTCTGTAATTGTTCTTGATATTGTGACAGTGATACACAATGTTAAATCCCAGCGGGCAGAGTGCTTGGAGACTACACACAGATGCAATTGATGCCAAACTTGTAAATTTAGATGACGGACAATATGACAAGAAAAGCCGCAGTATTGGACACATATACTAAAGGAAAAAAGTTTAGCGACATACTTTGGGGTGGATATATCTATTTATTTGAGTTACGTTTTAAACATGGACGTATTATTACCAAATATGGTATTGGTCAGTAGAGCGTATACTAGCGGCTAGTATATAAGCCGCTAGTGCACGTGACTACGTCACTCGAGGATATATCGGACAGTCGTTCAGTATACTATTTGGGCCCTCCCACCCGACCCATACACGAGTGTGATGATAGTTAATATTCATAATTTAAATGCAAAGTGGTATCTCGTTTATCTTGTCTTCTGTTTTATCAGTGTGATGAAATATAGTCAGAATATGGAAGTAGGATATACGAGGTATCAGGAATCTACTTTTATTGATGATGATAATCAATATTCTATATTTTTCAGATGAAACGATTTTTTGTCGTTTTTGATCGTTGTCGGAGAGTTCGAGAGAATGGGTGTGTTTACTGTTGTGGTGGTTTCATGAACTATTTACTCAACGACGTTGTGCGATTCTATCAGCTGATACTATGTTAAGTGCATGGAAACCAATAACCAAGTCATATGGTTATATATTTTTTTTACCATGAAATCATGGTGTGAGAATTTTGAAAAGTGTTTGTAATTTTCATAATTAAATAATGTACTGTCCGGTATAGTCCACTCCTATATAGCCGTTGTTTTCATTTATCCATATGGTTGTCATGTTATATAGTGGTATCAAATAAATAATTTATGTTTGGCTGAAGATAATGATAGAAAACATAATATAACTTATGGGGGTGTCAGTTTAGAAATGGGTAGTTTTTAGTGCACATAATACTAACGAGTGCATATTATTGCATCTCTGAAAGTTAGCGCAGTTGGTAACGTAGGGACAATTTGTTTATCACTGTGAACCCCGCACGTGTTCGAATCCCGACATTGACATTTTTCTGTTTCTCTTTCTTTGCGTTACTCTTTCTTTGTGTTACTCTTTCTTTGTGTTACTCTTTCTTTTTATTCTACCTATATCCTGAAGACCGCATAAACGTAAATACAAAAATAAAGCGACTTAAATATAAATGACCAACTTTATTAACCCATGGAATTACATAGATTACATCTATGTAATTCCATGATTAACCTGAAAGCACAGGGATTTAAAGTAAAGTACGCATATTTGGTTCACGTGTACGAAACTTGGTGAAAGAAGACTTAAAATAAAAAAAATATGGAGAAAAAAATGGATGGGAAGGGGTGAGATTTGAACTCGGATATCCTACTTAACACATTAGCGGGTCCGCGTCTTAGACCACTGGGCTAAATAGCCGATGCGATTTTCACTGTTCTACTAGGGACATAAAATGTTTTCTGTGTATATTCTAAAAAATAGACAATCAGTGATGCACAACAATCTATCATACCTGGTTGACCTGTTATCTTTAATTGGCTATTCGTGATATTTTTGGCGCCTTTCACTTTATCCCGGTACCACAGTATATCTTTTTATAAGTTGTTCTATACTCGTATCAAGTACCAGTATAAATATCGCGTGTCACGTGCGTGGCCATTCACTATATACAGCAACTTGACCAATTATCTAGGCATGCTTATTCTTCCATCTTTCCATCTGTCTATCATTGACTAACAATGGAGCAGCGTAGTCTAATAGAGTAGTCTGTGTAGTCGTATATTTCATATCAGATAGTTTCTGTAATATCTCAGAAAATATTGCTTATAGCTAATAGGAATCGGCCCGAAATGAAAAGGTAACCAGTGTAACAACTTGAAACCAAACGGCCCCGCCCATTAGGTAAATATAAGCAAATTAAATGATCATTACCGGATTGCAGATATAATCATTGTGGAAAACGATTTCTACACAGATCGCTTAGATGCAAGTGTTTGCTTGGTTTGATCAAAAAGTTGAGATTATTGTTAAAAGAGCCTTGTTTCTGCAATGTTCGGGTTTAAGAAAAGTTACTAGTTGCAGTGATTTTGAAACGTATGTGTTATAGCGCAGAGATTTTCTGAGCTGTGAAACATCAGTACTAGTTTACATATAGATCTCGTAGGTTTACTTTGCGGCGCGGCGTTTTCATCGGTATTTCAAACTGATCAGATTTTGATCTAGTTTGAGATTGTCCGATCCGGTTTTGCGGGTGGTACGAGTTGTATCGAAAGTTTTCTAAAACATTTTAGCTTTCCACAAAGAGGAAAATTTGTTGATTTTCTTTTTTGGTGGAAATTTTTTCGATTGGGCTCTACGACTCTTATCTAAAGCACAATAATTTGGCACGTACGCAAACATCATATCGATCGGCTGCGAAACTCCACTATTTTGGTATACCGCACGCATGGATCAATAGTGTATAGGCTTCCGTGGCTCAGTGGAGTAGGCGCGGAACTTGAAGTCTTGCGACCCGGGATCGACTCTCGTTAGAGACAATCTTTGTTTTTCTATGTGCGATATTTGAAGCTTTTAAACCCAAAGTGAGAACTCGATTTAGAAATACGCTTATCTATATTCAGTTAAGGTTCATGGTATAGGTCCAACGCGCTATTTTGATAGACGTTTACCAACAACAAACCGATACCAAACATAAATATAGGAGTTCAGGAACATGTATTTGAAACTGGGTTGCACGTGCTACCATGACCAAGCATACGATTCACAGGTCGGTGGTGAGCGG
>JAULCE010188193.1:0-11537 GCA_032359355.1 Macoma nasuta | reverse complement strand
CACACTACATATTTATGTAATTTGATTAGAGTGTCGTACGATATTTATGCAATGGGTTTATGTCACTGTCAGGCGGCCAGTTATGTGATAAATTCCGTTTAAGAGTTGAAATAACAATATCTGAGAGTGAAAAGGTGAAAACCCTCTTACTTTAACATGCATCATAAAACTAAAAAATCCGATCAAAGAACTCTAAAGAGAAGCCATACGCCAAAAATAAAGCCTAATAAAGATACAAATTCCGCAGTTGCAAGTCCATGTTTTGGAATGCCCTAACAATATCAAAGCTGAATATTTTACAGATGCCAATAGTAAAGATTAATTACAAGCACTGCGATCTTTTTAACGAGGCGTCCGACCCGAGTTTGCCATATTACCACTTGTCGGAGAACCCAATAACAATGTTAAAGTGAATTTTCGCAGCTTTTGTTCGTGGAAGTCTGTTAAACCCAGAGGTTTCTCTCGTTCTCAAATAAAACGTGCGAGAATGGAAATGTCGATTCACGTGTTTTTGGACTTGACATGGAAAATTGTTTAGATTTAAAACCGCGATGGCACGAACATGATTCCATAACAAGCTCCCTTTAACTAATCATTATTAATTTCTATATCCCGCTATCCACAAAAACAATCATGGTGTTCCTTATTTAAAACTACTTTGATCCAGATCGGACGCCAAGTAACACGACGTCTGATCCGGATCCAAGCTGTTTGTTACACAGGCAATGATTACATTAACTTTTAAGTAATCTGAAGAATCAGGAAGACACTGGTTTGGACAGACAATATTTTCAGCTGGCTAAGGATAAAGCGAAATCTCTTTTCCTGACCTATATATTCCCAAGTCTTCCTTGAATCGCTCGTCACTCGCGGCATCTTGGTAAATCTAGCACAAATGATCATTTTTGCGAGCCATATAATTTCAGCTAAAACCATGGCGATGTTTTATCATGGTTTCATTACGGTTAATTCACGCCTTATTATCGGTTACTATTCATATCAATCACTCATGTGTCATTTGTCAGGATTCGTGGAGCCTGAATGGCAAGTAAATGTGTCGCTTCTCCGCGGTCATTGATTCTTCGCTTCCTCCACTGCTTAGACCAGAGGCAACCAAATACTTTCCCATACTTCCATTATAACGTTTAAGTCTATAGCAATTTCCCTATATCTCGTTGACTAATAAGCTAACCCTCATTTGAAAGTTCAATCCTAGTGTCATCTAAAAATCACCCCCGATATATGGGTCATCCACTGAAATTTTTGAGCTACAGTCTACCAACTATGGCAAATCCAAAATTGGCGTCAAATCGAATTCAACCTGTTGCAATATGACTGCCTCTCAAATTGTACCCATAAAATCGATGTAATCAAGCAATGAATATCAAAATATGTCCAAAATAGATCTAGATCCGAAATAAACTGTTTTATTATTATATTTTTATTCATATTCAATAAGCGATCCCGATTACGTAAACATTAGTCCCGACCTTTTAGTTGACGCGGACCTAAGCAATTCGTATTGTGAAATTCTCGTCATCTTATTTCGTCGGTTTTTCTTTTAAAACACGCATGAGTCATTTATCGAAAATGGCACAATCGTGGATTTAGAAAACATCGTCCATGTTGGTCAAAAAGCACGATACTGGCACTTTAGCAAATTGTACATATGTGATTTTTGGAGTTCTTCGGGTTTCGTCTAAAACCACGTATGTGCAATATATGCAAATGGCGATTGTTTTACCCAGTCTGATTTGCTTCTATTTTGGTGCACTTATTGCCTGGGGACCAAACAGATTGAAATCTGAGAGGACGCCGAGTCTGAACTGAAAACAAGTTGTTTTCAATTAATATCACACAACTGAATAAAGTACAAAAGCAATAAATCCTTTAGATCTACGACACAAGAAAATTAATGTGAGAGGAGATTACGAGAGGCAGATGACAAAGAATGCAAAACAATACAGATAAATGTTCTATAGTGTGAGAGAGAAAGAGAAAATAGAGAAAAGGAAGGAGATATTGGCAAATCGATACAGGGGCGTAAAAGGTTGAATTGTGAGAAGGTTTCGATAAGAACATGTTTGCATTTAGATATAAGTATCTGTCGTTAAATCAGAAATAGGTACCACCATATGATAAATAATGTAGTCATCATATCACCGTAGTCATGTTATACCAAAACTTTTCTATATGACCTAGAAAATAATCAATTATGTTTGCCTTACATCTACAAATGCTTGCAATGTCTACTGGGAAATTAAAATGAATTCGAAAACAACCGGATTTATGTCTAGGAATCTCATAACTCGTCACTGTAGGTACATGTATTTAGCTATTTCTAATAAGGTCGTCTCATCCGGATATTAGCTGTTTGCACGAGACGCTTTAGTTCGGGGTAAGCACTGAATGGGGTTAAGAATATTCTCGGTTATGGTATGCCTGGTGTGTTAACCAGTCTATCACCGTCCTGTATTCTTCCCGCATCTAAATCACAGGGTCCATGAAGGTTAACATTAACAGGGCCGTGTAAGTATTTTAGCTTTATACTTGCAATATTATGTCAGGTTTGGCTTTAGTTTTCTTATTTTAATAAAAAAATCTATACAACGTTCTATAAGTTATGTACAATTGTAATCGTCATACTGACCAAACGAATGTGCTGGCTGTTCGAATATGGAATAGCATGCGGTTTAAAGGAAAATCTAGCATATACTTGAGCTTAACCCTTTTGCCGCCAATTTTGAAATTGTCGGCTGTAACTGGTTGTAGATCAAATAGTTTTTACGAAATAAAGGACTGAACTAGTTAAATAAACTTTGGCTTTCCTGAAGCCTAAACATTTGGGATAAATGGTTTTTTTTTTGCAAAAGTTACTGTACTTTTGACACAACGTCATAAATAGTCCATGCTTGCACTGCGAAGCATGGCAAACATCGATAGAAAGGGAAAACGTGAACAATTTGTGAAACACTGGAACTATTTCGATTGCTATTTTGGAAAATTTTGGAACCGTTGGCCATGGAAAACAATTCTTTAGCAGTGGTTTTATTCCAGGCTGGAAAACTTGGGAAAAAATAAAATGATCAAGTTTTCCAATGGGAATACAGAGTTTTGGTGTAAAGTGCGCCTTGGTTCTATATGTCCTATGAAAACTTGGTATGCAAATAAAATGAAAGTAGTTGGAATAATAATTTTACAAAGTCTGAAAAAAGTGGAAGGCAGAAATAATTTTTTTCTGGAATATTATTAGATTTAATTTTAGAGCTAATTTTTACATAAAATTTGTTATTGGTAAACAAAAAAAATCGACTGTTGAAACCCAATGTTTGTAATGTCCTACTTCATAATAACTATATGCACATGTTTTCCATGTCGCTTGTGAGATAAAAAACCTCTCCCCTTAAAGAACGGAACAAAATAATAGGATTTTAAATGATTAATATGCAAATGAGACGATATAACATACCCTGTTTTGAAAATATTTCTTCCAAATAAAACTTATTATATCTAGAAAGCAGAGATGTCTTTCATGCAGAAATAAAATATTTCATACTAAAATATTATCAATTTTTTTTTTTGAACGATCTTCTACTTCTAACATTGACCAACAAATAACGGAATAGTTAACACAAGTGTTAGTAGATCTGAAACGATTGGTTGCCATGATAACCCTTAATTAACATATTATAGCGGGACAGAGGTTTTACTGGTGACATTGGCGAGTATACGATGCCAATATATTTGTTGATAGCTATGGCAGTTAGTCAATGTGCTGGGGTAGGCATTTGTAGATTTTGGTTATGACATGAAATACAAGTATCGTATTGGTATTCAGCATTTGATTATGTACGAAATCGCACAACATAGATAGGCATTTTGATGTGTCTGTAGCCGATGGCTATTGATAACAATTTGGGGGATGTATCATTGGCTCATAATGAAGTAATGTTACATTGTTTACAATGTTTCAATTCCATTAAAAAAGGTCCCTGCTTCTAGGTAATGTTCCTTTTCGTCATATAATTTAATGTGAATGAGTCTAATACAGCAAATGGGGTAAAGAGTTAGTTTCTAAGTTAGAGTTAAATATTTGTTCTATTGTCGACGCTGATATGAATTCAAGGCATACTATAATGTATCATTATATATTGTTTAATCAATTTGATATTAACTTATTTTTTATAATGCGAGTTCTTTTTTCAGGAAGGCAATACACGTTATCCGAGAAAAGCAATGATATGTACACTATTTTGAAAACAAGAGGAGCCACGAGGCTTTGTGCGTGTGTCTCATCTCCACTTTCTCTATTTCATTCAATTTGCTAAATTACAGTTATTATTCGCTACTTTTCATCTCATAGCAATTTGCTAAATGATAGTTGCTTTTTGCTTCACTGGATACCGTTTCAATGTCTCATTTGAGCTATATAAAGATATCAACGATTAGAATTGCATATTTTTTCTTTGTAGTAAATAAACAGTTGGCAAATAGTAAAACGCCACTTCAATAAGCACTTGCAATTAACAAAAAGCAAATATCATCAAGCAAATTGTTATAACCATCTAGCAACAAACAACTAATAATAAGCAAATATCATCAACAAATAAGCATCCATCAATAAGCAACTATCAATACGCAAATAATAAACAAATGACAATAAGCAGATAGCAGCTAGTATATGATATGAGCCACTAGCAAAACGCAATACCCAAACAACAATTAGCAATAAGCAAATAGCTACTAGCAAAAGGCAATATACAACTAGCAAATAGCAGAGTTGCTGTCACTGTGACATTGCCTCTCGCTTCACGCACCCTCTGCTGTCTGACGCATTCCTCTCACAACTGTCTTTCTCGATATGCCAGAATTCCAGGATCCCTAGCATTCTCCATAGGGATTATGAAGCATATCCACTTGCTCAAATTTCTAGCTGGAGTCAATTAGTTTCGCCAGTTTAGCTGTTTGCACAGTTGCAGAAGTTGCCTGATCTGAGTCTATAGTTTTGCACTTTAACAGCTTTTTTAGAAAAGATATCATTCGTCATGTTGTTGTTTCGTTCCCAGTAATAACACAGGAGATGGGAGGCATAGATAACACCGTGTACGTTGATCTCAGAGGTAAGCCGATTCGAAATCGTGTAAAGCCTTAAACAATGTTTACCCCAAAACGAAAATTGTTTCAAATACTCATTGACCATTTATAACATAATTTTATTTGGATAAATTGACAAATCACAATGTTTCTTCATGATTCCTGATGGTCTACTTGCGATTGTATATTTAGAACAGCATATACGCTTCCATTAGCTAAGCCAATTACTTCATATACGCATTCTGATGCCTCTGTAGCAGATGACTATTGCTAGTTTTGTGGGAAATAATGAGCAAATGCTCATATTTTGCACAATTGTTTTCAGGGTCATTCAAAATTAATGTTTTTCATTCTCATAGATAATGTGCCTACTCATCACATGTGAATGATATTCATCATAATTATGAGTCTTAAACTAGCACATGGAGTAAAGGGTTGTGGCTCATTCGAACTTGAATAATTATCTAGTGTCGACGAAGATTTTAATTTGAAGCAACACATGATTTATCTATATCTAATCTTTAACTAATTTGCTATTTACCTACTTCTATAACTTCCATAATGTGAGTCGTACACATTTTCAGGTCGGCAATATACGTTTTCCGAGCATGGCAATGGTATGTACACTTTCTTCAAAACAAGATGCACAACGAAGTAGCTCTGTGTGTGTCAACTCTCTCTCTCTCTCTCTCTCTCTCTCTCTTCTCAGCAGATATCAATGAACAACAAGCAAATAGCAATACGCATCTAGCATGTAGTAGATAGCATTAAGCAAATTGTAATAAGCCAATTGCAATAAACAAATAGTCGGAAGGAATAAGCAAATAACAATGAACAACTAGACTATAGCAATTAAGCGACTAGCTGATAAATTTAAGAAAGAAACAGATAGCAAATAGCAAATAACAATTATCAACTAGCAATCAACTAGCAAATACCAATAAGCAACTTGCAAATACCAATTAGCATCTAGCCGGTAGCAATAAGCAAGTAGCGATAGCAAAAGAAATTAACCGATATTGACAAACAGTAAAATACCACCGATAAGCTTTGCTGCATTTCACGATCGTAACTTCTATTAGCGCAATATCTATGTTGTAATCAGCTTAAGTATAGTAACGAAACAAAAAACAAACATGGTTCAATAAAGTTAAGGTTTCGGTAATTTATTTCATGGGATTCAATGTTATAACAATGATGATAAGCTGCCCCGTTTAGCAAATTGTGCTAGTAGGCGAAATTGTCCAATAATTATGGTCCACCAGTTACTTTTTCTTTTTCAGTTGTAATGATGGAGACTGGAGAAGCAGGCTTTGTTTCTACACCCATTCGCAAAGCTAAGTAAAGGTATATTATGTTCCTATATACATGCAATTAACTATTTCGGTGCCATCGTCGTCAAATAGCGCCGTTGCAAATAGAGATGTCCAAGATAAAATCGCGCCTTAAAAAGCGGCGACTGATCTCGGATTGCACTTTTTAACGACAAAATACATTCCGATGATACGGGTTTCCGAAAAACAAAGTTTGGTTTTATTTATCTCTGATGTCTATTGTTTTTAAATGTTCCATCTAAAACTAGATAAACCCGACTTTTTGCGCCGAAAAGGTTAGTTCAACTATATGAACTCAACGGCTGCTCATTTCATACAGAGCATAACCAGAACAGGCACCAATACCAGATACCTAATCTGGATCATCACTGCTTGAAATAGTAGGAGATGTATTACTGTATAATGTCATAAAGTATTGTGTCAATATTACATTTATTTGATACGAGCGTTAGTTGTACATGTGTGTCAAACTATCGATTGCATATTTAATACATTCTATATTCAAATAATGGTAAACAACATTTACATATGGTATAGGTTTGTTTGTTGTTGCTGTCTACACGTATATATTTTGTTTGCAATATATATTAACTTAAATATTGCACATTGGAGGGCCTGACCAATGTGCTCTAGAGCCCTATGGCGAGTATCTGCAATGTTTGTGTTAACCCACAAGTTTTGTAGTTTAACTTTCGTATGTTTGTATATACCTATTCCCTATAATCGCACCTCTTTATTTCTCTTTTCGTAAGAGGTCTGATTAAAAGGGACTCATATTTTCAGTTGGTGATAGAAACAGTGAAGTACCTGTTCCAAGGTGCTTTAGTCACTTACGAATAGGATCTTCACTGTTGTAGTAATGGAATGTACTTTCATATATTGTGTTTTACATAATTGTTGTTCCTCCCCTGAAATCGTACCTCTCTCCGTAAGAGGTCTGATTAATAGGTGTTAGGTAACATGCTTTGCACTTAATTAAAACGATCTTATTTATTAAAGAACAGAGAAGCCTTCTCCACTACTGTTACACTTTTAGTAATGAGTATTCTCAATAACAACAATGTACTATCACTGATCAATGTAATTTAATTTAATGTATGCCACATTGTATGTACATTTAGACGCCATTTTTTCTATTATGTATACGTGTATGCCTCATGGGCTATTAGCCCAATGTAATGATGAATAAAATCTATAAAATCTATATAAATCAATCTATATGATATGGACAAAGTCTTCAAAATCTACATGCTCATGTTGCTTTAACATAATATACCATTACCTATGATATTTAGCGATTCTATGTTAAGAGCAGATAAATGAGAATAGCCATCAGTGTATAATTGAAAATATTTGCTTTCATACCGAAAAGTTAATTGCACATCACTTATTTCTGGAATCATTATTGAATCGATTTTCCCCGCATTTCATATACAATTGAAAAATACATGTATCATCAACATGGGGAATATGATATATAGATAGAAGAATATCTAGGAAAAGGGAAAATTCCAATTTTGAATGGTTGGAATAGAAAATCTCAATTTCTTGCAAGGTTTTTAAAAGTTATCTGATACATGTATAGTAGCATTTCAATAATGTAGAACAGATCATTATGTTTTTATAAAACTTTTAAATTTCTAGTCATGTTGATAAACTATTCGCATCAACGCTTAAATAGTCATGCGTACATAGTTTTGAGTCCAGTAGTTCATATTCTATAATTATGAGTCCGATGTCAATGAAATACAGTCGAACATTATTATCTCAAACTATGTTTTGTCGTATTCCTGCTTTATTCGAAACTAAAGGCTAAACAAAACATGTTTTTGTTTTGTCAATAATTATCGAAGTTATGAAGACCATTACTTTAAGCTTCATTTACACGAAGTTTGAATTAATATTAAATTTGACATTAGGAGTTGGGGTTCTCCGTGGCTAAGTGGTAATATTATTCGACTTGACTTGATCCCTCATCGCTTAGGGTTCGAGCCTCACCAGGGGTGCTGTTGAAAACATTGAAGGATATGGAGAATTTGTTCATAACGAGCATATTCTTAATTTCCTACAATGATTCAATACTATTCGAAAATATCTTTTTTTCTTTTGCCAAGAGTGTTAATCTTTTCATCAAATTCTTTGCCTGTGGATTAGTCTAAAACTATGTTGTGGAAAAAAGGACTAAACTATTTTCAACCAACTGAGACTTAATTCAAACTTAAGTTTTTACATCATATTTCGACATTATTTTAGTGCATAAACCCTAACTGTTTTAATTTAGTGCAAAACTCTAACTGTTCTATCAACCAATTTGGAGCCGGATCAGTCACCAATTACTCAGCATATGACCATGCTCGACATAAATTAAATCCTGATAATGAGCTATCGGATACTCACGTGTTATTTGTTTAAACATTTGCTACCATTGTATGTATTAATTATGTTCATTTATATCATATATTCAGATTTCTTTGGTGGTTTTACTTCCATTATCATTCAAGTACTAACTATTTTTATTTATTACATATTTTCAGATTACGTGACGGGTGTACTTCCATCACCAGTGTTCCAGTGAAAATGACAATAAATACAAACATAATGAATACATAACAGTTCGAAGTTGTTGAAATTGAGCTCTTATTATAATTGTGTAGTGTTTAACTGTTTGTTTTATCAAGATAAAAAGCGCCGCCACGAAAGTATAGTTAATCTGTCTGATATTTCAAGCATTTATCAATTTAGTGAAGGTTGCCGTTATGAATAAATTCTACTTATCAATCAATAGTCATTAACCCTTTTCGTTAAATGTTATTTTAGACCTATCCACAAGGAAAAAAAATCTCCCGAAAAGGATAAATATCTACACCAAAATAAAATGCCATTTTTAATTGTTTGATAATATTATAGAATTTACTCATTATGAACGAATGCTTCATTTCCCACAATGTTTTCAAATATCATCTCCCACAGAGACGTCAAAGGCGTTGTTTCTATGAGGAAAATTGCAGAATCGAACATTTATGAATATTGTAAGAGCTCGGGTTTTTCCGAATTCATTAAAACCTTTAAAAGCAGCCTAACTTAGCCGAACTTTCAGTTAACCCCTTACTCAGTAAAAAGTATGCTACGACTCCACCCCCTTGAACTATTTGAGCAATTATCGTATAATGTTGAGCATGTAGATAAAGTAGTTTTTACGTGGCAGACAGGTAACACCTATGCCCAAAGCCAAACAGTACATACCCAGTTCAGACGGCCCGGTGTGAGATGCCTGATCAGGGTCTACACTGTTTCGTAAAATGCGTATACATATGGAGAAAAGGGTTAACTAGTCAGGTGTAGCTAGTCAATTTATTTTCTGAAATAAATAACATAGATATATAAACTTTGTTTTTGTCCAAACCCTTTAGCCGAAACGATCCGGGTACGAATATTCCGAGTCCGGAAACCTAATTTCTCGAATATCTTACTTTTTTGTTGTAGATATACAGCGTAAAAGTGGTTTCAAAAAGAGTGCGTTTTATAGGAAAGTTTGGGTTCGTTAGCTGGGATATGTTATACCACTCGCATATTTGTAACTTTCGGACAACTCCGTTGCTTAATACGAGTGATGGGATATTCCGTCTCGAAATATTCGTTCCCTAATTATTTCGGTCCTCTCCTTATGCAACCGATGACGCGACCGGTCGTTTTGTGATGATGCTTTAAGGTATTGAAAGGTGCTGAAAGAGCTATGCACTATCGCATATTTAACATGAAAGAGACTTTCCCAAAAACGAAATTACCATTTGAACTGATAATAACATATTTGGAATGAATACGGAAGCTAAACATGTTAACTCTAATAAATTAAACCTGTTATTCTGCCAATGTATCAATTTTTGTCATCTTGTGATTTTTTTAATTAGGGATGGCATCGCCTTATGTATTTGAAGTAGTTTTCGAGTGTAGATTCAATGAAAAAATAATTAGTTTCTAATACGCAAATGCTGTAATAATCATATTTATTCGTTAAAGGTGCAAAAAATAACCTTGTTGTGCACTTTTTAAGAAATCTCTTAGTTTTATTGACACCCCTTTAATTGTGACATATCACACAATAAAAGACAATTATCGAATACATTTTGCATTGATGTTTTATGTAGTTTGAAATAATTCAATAACTAGCATTTGGGTTCGGATCAGACATCGAGTTTCTTCGCGTCTGAGCTGGATTCATATTTGTTTGATCCATTCATTTATTGTTCTAAAGTTCCAAGTTGTATAAGTGTTCATTTAGAATCTAAGCTGACTGCTTACATAAAGAAAGCTGTTCATGCTTTATCACTAGTCAAAGGGAACTAATCGACTTAAATATATAGTTACTAAACTATATTTCAATTGTATACTTTACTTTGAATTTACTCTTAAGATTCAAACAACCTGTCTGTATTCATTTCTTAAATTGTACAAAAATTCGATCGCTTCAATTTGTATTCAATTAGCAATATGTCTATGGAGCTATGAAATAAGGTACAGTGTTGATCCTGATCAAATATATTAAGCTGTGGAAACTGATTGATCTGGGTCTACACTATAGGCCTAAGTTTGAACTTCTGTTCGAATAAATAGGGTAGGTATGGCGGTGTTTCACAATATGAAAAATCTTCGTCCTTCAAACATTGAAAAAGTGCAACCCCGGCCTAATCACTCCACTTTTAAGCAGAACTTCGACTATAAGTGGAACGTTACCCTGGTCAAAGGGAGATAAGCGACTTACAATCCAGTTGCACCCATACTGCCTTCACTCTTACTGTAGAATAAAGACTCACATTCTACACACTCGAACTGTCAGACTTGATTGATTTATTTCTAGAACAGACTCTTAAACGTTTACATTAAATATGTCACTATTTTTGCTTTTTGCAAACAATGTAGACCCAGAACAGACAGCTCCTAAAGGTGATTGCTAAAGATCTATTGGCTTATCTGACGTATCTTCATTCTTAGTAGCATGAATCAGTTTTTTAACACTCCAAGTGGGCGGAGTCTAAGTTAAAATATGTATAAAGTTGGTAGGTAGTATTAATAATAATAATAATAATAATAATAATAATAATAATTATAATT
>JAULCE010188082.1:0-11537 GCA_032359355.1 Macoma nasuta | reverse complement strand
AGAAAGATGGAAGCAAGCTGGCTCGGTAACACCAAACTAGTATTACTTTATAATTATGATATTATGTACTTATTCTAGTCATGCATTTCAGCATAATATCTACTATGTCTAGTCATGGTGTATCTAGCCAGTTTTGTCCAAAAAATAAAAAGTAAATTTTTACATTGGTATTGTTGTTGTTACATATCCTGGTACGCAGTTGAAGTATAAATTATTGTTTATGTAATAAACATAGTTTATGTGAAAACGGAAGTACATTTTCTTACTTTCACTTTCTATTGAACTCTGCTACATAGAAGGTAGATAACTCGTTCGTCATCAGCAGTATAGGGTATGGAAATTCCCCAGATGACGATATAAATAGGTAAATCACGTGGTAGTTATAAATATGCAAATACCATGTGACTGACGATATAAATAGAAAAACCACGGGATAGTTATAAATATGCATATACCATGTGACTAGCAGCCGCAATTTCATTGGTAGCGGCACAAGCAATGTTCAATGGATGCGAAAAGAAAATACACTATGAGAATATCTTGATCTTTATTATTAAATATGCGCTTTTCTAATTGTTAATCTAAAAGCACGTCTAGACAGTAGGACAACATAAGTGTCGAACTTCACATTACGCTATATATCAGATACGGACAATACGGAATTTACGTGAATTACAGTGATTTTATTTCCGAGTGAATGTAAACAATAACAATGGCTGCCAAACGTACCAGATCGAGTGCGAAAGTTTACGATAAAGACAACGTTGACAATTGGACATCAGGGCAGTTACGAGAAGGATTACAGAGCAAAGGAATTAACGTTCCGGCATCGCTTACTAAGACAGTGCTTAAATCTTTGTACAAAGAAAACTGTGACACTACAGAAGTGCAAGTGATTCCGTCGGGTAGTGACACCCCACCCACACAAAGGAGTCGTTCTCCCGTTGAGAAAACGGCCAAGTTGAACGCCGATTATGCACAGAACAATACTAGCATAGCTGATTGCTTAAAAACACTAAGCTCTACCATGTCGGCATTCACGGAGACGGTAAAAATTTTGAGCCAAGATAAAGGCAATACCGTTCAAAGGGATACGGCTAAAGATGACTGCCCAACGCTTGCCGAGGTCTACGCAAACACCGGTTCTACGGGTACGTACGATTCGATCGGGTTAGACGGTGTTCGCCATTTGGCAGCACAGAACAAGAACGGTGTCCCTGCCAATTTATTGGTTAATATAGATATTGTCAGCGACTCCCTAAAAAAGCAAATTGTAGATGGAAGAAACGTTAACCTGGCAGCACTACTGATTCCGGACTTTCAACCTGTAAAGGCAAAAGATACAAAGGATGATTTTAGACTGAAGAAAAGGCTGACCATAGAACAGTTTAGAGTGGCTTTTGGGAAATACCGGAGGATCATGGTGAACAAATGGCCACATAGACAGCATGAACTGGAAGCCTATGAAACGGACATTGCCCGGATCCATTCATTTTATGGGGAAAATTTTTACGACTACCACCTTGCTTTTGCCAGCAAGGCAGCGGAGGCCGTAAAATTGAGCATACCAGTAGACTGGTCCAGAAGAGATACTGAATTGTTTCAGTTAATTCTAGGGGGCACACGAGCAAGACAGTGTCTACACTGTTCTTCCACCCTTCATGAGACGGACTTCTGCGAGCAGAGCTACAGGCCAGACCAGAGCTATAGGTCAGACATGATGCCAAGAAGCCGATTTCCACAACCACTTTCTTCCAAGGCTAGACCTCAACCTTATCAGAAAGATTCTGACAAATACGGCAGAAAAATCAGCTTTAACCAAGGGGTTGAAATTTGCAATAATTACAATGCGGTTACCGGATGTTCTCGACGTGGATGTATTAGGTATCATGGTTGCTCTTACTGCATGAGCCAGAACCATGCCCGACCAATATGTCCAAATGTAATAAAGAAGGCCAAGCTGGACAATGCACATCGCGACCAGACGGGTAATAAAGCCTGACAATTCAAGGCGACGACGCCAATCAACATTGAGGCTTTACGTTTTGAACTCCAGCTACACCCAGATAAAGCCTTTGTAACATACCTATGCAACGGTTTGTCAAATGGATTTGACACAATGATTGAAACTACACCATCAGAAAATAGAGTCTGTAAAAATTTGTTATCAGCATTAAAGCAACCAGAGGTAGTAGATACATTGATAGAGTCTGAATTAAAAAATAATTTTTTACAAGGACCCTTTGATCAACCACCATTCTCAAAATATCGCGTGTCGCCTATTGGAGTTGCAGAAGGCAAGTACTCGGGCAAGAAGAGATTAATTGTCGACCTGTCGTCACCACATGACGACAAAGAACATGATAGCATAAATAGCTTAATTGACAAAGACCTTTGTAGTTTAAGTTATGTTAAAATTGATGACGCTATAAGGGCCATTAAAGATCAGGGTAAGGGAGCCATTTTGTGCAAAACTGATATAAGTAATGCTTTCAAGCTGCTGCCGCTTAAGCCCGAACAAATGCCGTTTTTTATGATCAAATGGAAAGAAAGCTATTATGTTTATACCCGTCTAGTTTTCGGTTGTCGATCATCACCAAAGATATTTGACAATTTATCACAAGCCATATGTTGGATTGCAGAAAACAATTACGGCATCTCAATTATTTTTCATTTATTGGATGACTTCTTGACCGTGCAGAGCCCCTTTTCAGATGGCGATAGAACTATGGCACTGTTGACTCTTATATTTGGTAAAATTCAGGTGCCTCTGTCCAAACAAAAAACTGTGGGTCCTACTTCCGTGTTGGAGTATCTAGGTGTTGTGTTAGATTCAGATAGACTGGAGGCACGACTTCCAAGAGACAAGATTGTCAGAATCATGGAATTCATAGTTAGCCTCTTGAACAGGAAGTCATGCACAAAAAGGGAGATACTCCAATTATTAGGTCATTTTAATTTTGCATCACGCGTCATAATACCTGGTAGAAGTTTTGTGTCATACCTTATAAACATATCTACTTCAGTCAAAAAGCTTCATCATTACATACACTTAGGCAAAGAGTGTAAGGAAGATTTACAAATGTGGCTACAATTTTTAGATAAATGGAATGGGGTTTCTATGTTTTATGAAGATAAATACTACACTTCAGAAGAAATGAAATTGTATACAGATGCTAGCTCTACTCTGGGGTTCTCCGCTTTCTTTCAAAATCAGTGGTTCTGTGGGAAATGGCCAGAAATTATTGAGAAAGATGCTTCTATGGCATTCAGAGAACTATATCCTATTGTTGCAGCAGCAGTACTGTGGGGTGAACTCTGGAAATGTAAACAGATCATCTTTTTGTGTGACAATGAAGCTACAGTAAACATTTTGAATAAAGGTCGTTCAAAATGCCTTTATATTATGAAGCTCATGAGAAACATGACATGGTTGGCAGCAAGACACAATTTCACATTTAAATCTAGGCATATCCCGGGTAAATCAAACATTATTGCAGATGCTTTATCTCGTTTTCAGATGAAGCGATTTCGCAAAACGGCACCAGCAGCAAACCAGTATCCCAAAAGATGCCCGACGGAGTCGGAAATATTCTGGACCTCGATTCCATAGTAAATGATATGTGGGATAAGTCTCTCAGTGCAAACACGAAATCGGTGTACGCGTCAGGTGTTAACCATTTCAGATTGTTTTTAGAAAAATCAGGATACGAAGGCGCTAGATCTGCGACACCTCCAATTTCAGAAGATATTTTAATAAAATTCATAGCATACCTTAATAAAGTGCTTAAAATCCAATATTCTACAATTAAGATTTACTTATGTGGAGTCAGACATCATTATATTAGACATGGTGTGAGTACACCTCTGCACTCGAATGGCACGAATGTCAGGATCTTTACCTTTTTGAAGTCAGTTAAACGTAATCAACCTGTACACAGTACAAAACGTCTTCCAGTTGATATTGGGTTACTATCAAAAATAGTGACATATCTCAATAAAGGCTGTTTTGGGCGTCACGATGATGCGTTAATGAAATCTTGTTGCACTTTAGCGTTTTTTGGTTTAAGATGTGGAGAATTTACGGTCAAAGAATTTTTTTCAGAACAAGATAACTTGTGTTTAAGCGATTTAGAAATCAGCAAGAACGAAATTGTAGTGAATTTGAAGACATCAAAAACAGATCCATTTCGGAAAGGTGTAGCAATCCATATTCACGCCACACATAATGAAGTTTGTCCCATATCAGCCTTGAATACATATTTGATTTGTCGTAAGGCACATTTTCTATCTCACAGATCACTAGCTTTGTTTTTGTCGTATGACGGGCTACCTCTCACCAGAACCAAATTTATACGCAATCTCAAATTTGTCGTACAGTGCTTAGGTTTGGATGACGCTAATTTTAATGGTCATAGCTTACGTATTGGCGCGGCAACTACTTACTCCAAACTAAGAATGGAAGATCATCTCATCAAAACACTTGGAAGATGGTCTTCAGACTGTTATACAAGGTACATTCGCACAGATCAATCTACTATCCACGAAGCTCAGATGGCAATGTCTTTATTCAATACAGGATAGTTTCTATTATGTAGATGACAAGATAACAGTGGTTAATAAGGGCGGTGTGTACTAAACATTTCATTGGATTATGTAACACTTTGCCTCAATTCTGGCATCTAAAACAGGTATTAATGGCCACTTTGTGGTAGTGCTTACTCATTTGTAAACATACAGGAGATGCCTATTCTAAGTGTTTTTGGGACAGGAAGTTGCTCCATATATGTGTTTGTATTTTGAGGGATAATGGTTATACTTTGGTAACTTCCTATTCCATACTTTTTGTTAATGCAGGGGACTTTTGCGGAATCATGTGTCGAGACATGAATACCTCTGAACTAGTTATTCGGTACATGTCTTTACAGTGCGTAGATTCCAATGTCTGGTGTCAGCCATCTTAAAGGGGGTGAGTCTGCCATCGTAGGCTCTTAAACTCTTTGCAACTCTGTTATACAGCAAATACTGGTCTTTCACAAGGTCGACTGTGTTGATATATAGTTCAAGAAAGAAACTGTAAAACAGATTGTATCAAACGGCTCTACGTTGTATGGTGCCTATTCTGGATACAACCTGTTTGCAGTCACTATCAGACAATACCTTTTGCAGCTAGTTGCAAAGAGTTTACCCCAAACATCATTATGTCATACAGGCTGAGTCTGCCATCGTGGTCTCCTGCCTTGTTTATTCGCAGTCTGTCATTGTAGGCGAAGCTGACATTTTCAGCTTCAACTGCCACAGTCTGTTGCATGTCAGTCTGCCACCGTAGACTCTTTCATCCACTTTTTAACCTGCCATCGCAGGAAATTATGAGACTGATTCTGCCACCGTAGACTTATAGCCTGCCATCGCAGGTGATATGAGTAGAGTCTGCCATCGTAGACTTATTAATTTGTATTTTGCCTACCAAGGGCAGGAATATATGCCGAAAACAAAATTCCTGCCTCTTTTATTAACAGTCTGTCATTGTAGAGGAAGCTGACATTGTCAGAGTCAACTGCCACAGTATGTTACATGTCAGTCTGCCACCGTAGAAGCTTCACTGCCATCGCAGGAAATTATGAGATTGAGTCTGCCATCGTAGACTCATTATTAACAATGTTAGCCTGCCATCGCAGGCGAATAGGAGCTGAGTCTGCCACCGTAGATTCATTGTTCACGTATGCTAGCTTGACATCGCAAGCAAATGTGAGCCGAGTCTGCCATCGTAGACTCCTTTATCAATGGTTCAGTCTGCCACCGCAGGCGAATATGGGGCCATGTCCGCCTTCATATACTTCTACATACACAATCACATATTGTTTTTTGTTCTATTTTACTCATTTGTATTGCTCAATAGGGACTATTCTTTTCTTGGGGATGAACCTCCACTGTTGCAAACAATCATACATATTTGATCTGTTTGCTACAGTGGAGGTTCTTTGGGCATTCGACTATCAATGATAGCCTTGTTCCCATGAAAGATGGGGGCACTCTACTATCAATGATAGCCTTGTCCCCAAGAAAGATGGAAGCAAGCTGGCTCGGTAACACCAAACTAGTATTACTTTATAATTATGATATTATGTACTTATTCTAATCATGCATTTCAGCATAATATCTACTATATCTAGTCATGGTGTATCTATGATTTAAACAATCTTGGTAGAGGATCACCTAAGCACTATTTCTGCCAAACATTATTCAAATTTGGCCAGTGGTTTTAGAGAAGATTTGCAACGTTTTCTTTATAGGCATATACTGAAAAGTTCCCCCATGTTTTTTAGTCTACCTGGTCTGGCCCTAAAATGTGACTTTAAAATGTGGCGTTTTTATTTAACAACTGGAAACCATGCTAGAAGTGTTCATTGGTGTGTTGTATATAAGGCATGACTGTCTGCCAAGCTGGAAAAATTGATTCAAGATTACATCAAGGTCACAAAGGTCAATGTTTCTATCACCATTTATTCCTTGAAGTAAGCAAACATGTCAGAATTGTAAATTCGAGTGCAATAATAGGAGTGAAGACATTGTTGGTGCTATAATTTTGTGTCAAGGTCAGACAATGGTTATATAAGGTCGAACACTATATTTATATATAAATTGTAAAAAATGGATGGCAGGTCATGTTTCAAATAGGCAACCGTGCCTAAAGTATTTGTTAGGGTAAAGTATTTCATATATTTGAGTTTGCCTGTTGGGATATTGTTTTAAAGGTCAATCAAATGTCAAATAGTTCATAAAGAGTTCTTAAAATCAGAAAAGTGACTTTTTGTATAATTTTTTTTAAGATTAAAACAAACAAATCATAGTAACCATGCCAATAACATTCTTTAGACTATACTAATTAGTTTTTTTAGGCTGATTATCTATGTCAAGGTCATATGAAGGTCATTTTGTACATTTACATGTGAAATGCAGTTTATGATACAAAAATGAAATACACAACCCAGTTGTTATTTTGCTGTCTTTAATTATAGGGGGAGGGTAAGCTGACTTTGTATGTTTCTTTCAAGGTCACACAAAGGTCACAAAGATCGGAGACTCTGCCAAATTATCCAAATTTGAAATTCGATGAAAGTTTGTTCGCAAAATTGAAGATGAATGGTACAAACATAACCATATATCTTTCACATGCATTATCCTTTGAAGATTGCAACTAATATACGTTAAAATGTATAATGGTTAAATCATCTATCTTAACAAAGACGGCCGCATAGAAAGTACATATTACTGCGTTACTTCGTGCACAAATAAACAACAATATCCCGATAACCTTCGATAGCCTTTGATAATGACAAAACAAAATTAGTTTCAGTTCAATGTCTCTGTTTATTTATAACAATTCAAAACAAACTTCAAAAGATATTGGTATAAATAAAATCGACACATTGCAAAAAAGCTCATAAAAATGTTTAAAAAAATGAAAAATCAAAGTACTGCAAGTGAAAATCGTGAAGAAATACGGTAATGTTAATTTACCAAGCGTTTAATGTAAACCTTGAGGCTAATGAAATTAAGAAGAAATAAGACTTAAACAAGTTTGAACTAGAACTCTGACTAAGTCAGGAAGGGCCCCCCATGAAATGCCAATTAATAACAAGATTGCAGTCTGAAGGGCAGCTATATCCCCCACTGCCGTAGGTCAGTAAAATAGGGAGAACTTCTGATTGTTTATTGGAATGCATAGCCAACACTGAATGCTCTCATTTTACATTAAAAGAAAATCAGCATAAATTCTTGATAATTCATTAATCCGTTAACAAAATCCATAAATACAATATTCGAGATAGCAATAACTCCCTAATTAAGGGAATAAGAGTCATGGTTCTTGTACACTGCACTTCCTGTTATTGAGCTCTACCATTGTATGAAGTTATATGAAAGTCCATCCAATAGTTTTCAAGTTACGCTCCAAACAAGCAAAAGTAACAAAGGGCAATAACTCCGTAAAAACCAAATTAGAGTTATGATTCTTGTACACTGCACTCTCTCTCATTGAGCTCTACTATTGTATAAAGTTATATGAAATTCCATCCAGTAGCTTTCAAGTTATGCTCCAGACAAGAAAAGGTAACAAAGGGCAATAACTCCGTAAATAGAAAATTAGAGCTATGATTCCCGAACACTGCACTTTCTCTCATTGAGCTTTACCATTATATGAAGTTTTATCTGATGGAAGAAAAGAAAAAAACGGCCGGACTGACAGACTGACAGACTGACTGACTGACAGATAGGCAAACTTGGTGATTACTATAGGGTCCCCACACTGGTGTGTGTGTGTGCTCATGGGCTGAATTAGGCAGTATAGATCACATTTTGCAAAATGTTTGTAGTTTATGCATGGAAAATGACTATGTTTCAAATCACGATATGATATATACACTACTCGGTAATGGTGAGCAGGTTATGTTGACGTTGGTCCATGTCCCATTTTCCTGACACCGGATACTTTGGCTGCTTTTCGGTCCTGATACGAAGTTTGAGTTGCACGTTACAGACACGAGGGAACCAACATTGTACATGTTTCTAACGATTGTTGTGTTGTCCGGTATGTCGGGAGTACCACACGCTGTAATAGAATACATTAGTAATTCGATAAGTCTACATCGGTAATAAATTATGTAAGAGGGAGATCCTTCAAACGCAAGAAAGCTAATTCAAAGCCAATTTGTATTGAATCAGAATATCAGCAAGACACTGACGTAATGTTAAAGCCCTAGATTAGTCCTTCTTTATTTGACCCCCCATATTTGACATAATTATGTGCACTTGGTCAGTGGAAATAACACTGCCTGGTGACACCTGGGTATTCCACTGTCACACTTACCTTTGATTGGACAAAACCCTCTGCCTTGACCAATAAAATACTAGAAACCGATAGGGACTGCTTCCCCTGAACGGTTCAATAAACATAGGATTGCAAATGACACTGGGGATTAGGGGACCCCATCAGCTCTCACATGATAAGCTCCCCAGCGGGGCACATTCCTTAAACTAGGCCTTTAACCAAAATAGGGTAAGAAGTTTGAACACACAAAAGGACCAAACACTGATAGCAATATTTTTTCAAGGTTAAATGATCTGGAAGATAAATATTTCTTGTAAATGAATCCACTCGCACAGAAAAAAGATAACTCTATTCTGGAAAAAGTTATAGCTTGTTGAATATTTTTCCTTCTATATTTGCTTATGCTTCACGCTACCGCGACGCGTTATCTGGCAGCTACTATTCTGCCATATGTCAATATACAGTTAAGTTCGATATATAGAAACTTTGATTCAAAGAAGATGTCGTGGTACTGACAGGATTACTTGACCAACGCTGTTGCACTACCAAAACAAGGGGTTAATGAAAAAATGGCTCGAAATTAAACAAAAACATTAAATTACACTCATTCATATAAGTTGCATCAAGGCCACAAAAGTGTGGAGGTGCTTTGTTCATGGTCGTTAACTTTATTGTTCAATATTTAAATATCAAACTAACACTTACATTATCTGATAGTCATCTGGAACAGAATTGGTAAAGCACATTATGTAGCACAGAATACGTGCTACTCGAAGTCTGATCCGGATCCAAGCAGTTTGACACTGGAACACTCCTGATCTCCGATTCATGACAAGTGATACTTTAAAACAGCTTGGGCCCGGATCTCCTAGTACTCCTATTTATGACTTGTGAATCCACTTGGAATCGGTTTAGACGTCGTGCTACTCGGAGTCGGATACGGACCCAACCAGTTTAATACGGATGCGCTCCTTATCCTGCTACCCGAAATGCTTTCAACCAGCTTGGTATCGGATATGCATATCCCAAAATTAATGACTCGCAATATTTACAGATTTGATTCAAGTCAGACACGGGTTACCCGGAGGATGATCCGGGTCCAAGCATTTTGGCCACGGATACCCCTTGACCCGCTAATAATATCATTACTGGGATCTGGAACACCTTACTTCCCTCTTCTCCTGCCAATGTCGCCAAATGTTACCTTATCTTAAAGTACACTCCCAGAACAACCGCCACATTTCCTAGGTAGTTTCTGGGCAGGGACTTCATGTGTTGCTATATAAATAAGTCATTATAGGGTAGCGGAAAAAGTGAACCTTTACCTATAATAATTAATTTCATTTTCGTAAAAATAGTTGATCTGAAACATGTCGCAGACGCCAGTTTTAAATTCGGCAACGACAGAGTTAATGACTGGTGATACTTGCAAACAACTTGGAATCGGATCAGATACCGTGTTACTCGGAGTCTGATCTGGATCTAAGCGGTAAGACCCTGAGGTAGCCTCTATTCTGCTAATACTTAAAGCAACTTCGATTTTGATATCCTTACCCCTCTGATCATGACTGTTTATATTTGCAAACAACTTGGATTCGGATCAGACGCCGTGTCACTCGGAGTCTGATCCGTATCCAACCAGCTTGATACTGGGGCTCGCCTCATCCCGCTTAGCATGACTGATGATACTTTCATACAGCTGAAACAAGATCTGCATAACCCTTTATTACTGACTGAGGATATTTGCAAACAACTTTGACCCTGATCAGACGCGGTGTTAAAACAGTTTAACGCGGTTGAACTTATCTTACTATTCATGATCCGGATCTGAAACATGGCGTCTGATCAGGATTCAAATCGTTTGCAAATATGAACGGTCATTAAAAGCGGGATAAGAAGATCCGATTCTTAGTTGTTTTAAAGTATCAGTTGTCTTAAATAGCAGGAGGAAACGTGCATCCATATGAAACTGTTTAGATCCAGTTCAACGTCTAATTCGGATCCTAGTTGTTTACAAATATCTATAGAGGGTTAAGGGGATCCGGATCCAAGCTGTTTGAAAGTATCACCAGTCATGCATAGGAGGACACAGAGTGTATGCGCGTTAAATTGCTTGGAACCAGACCTAAAACCGAGAAACACGGCGTTTGATCAGGCTCAAAGTTGTACGCAAATATCAAAAGTAATTAAAAAGGGATTAGAAGATCCGGATCTAAGCTGTTTGAAAGTATCACCAGGCGTGCATAGGAGAATAAGGAGTGTATCCGTGTTAAACTGCTTGGAACCAGACCTGAAACCGAGAAACAAGGAGTGTGTTCAGGATAAAAGTATGCTTATTTCAAAATCATTTAAAAAGGGATAAGAAGACCCGGAACTATTTGAAAGTCATCAGTCATACTAGACACCGAGTAACGCGTTTGATTTGGAACCAAGTTGTATGCAAATATCAACATTCATTAATAAAGGTGAGATCCCGGATGCAAATATCGCCTGTCATAAATTTAGGGCTAAGCAGATCCGGGTTCAAGGTATTTAAAGTATCACCAGTTTTTAATAGGAGAATAAGGAGCGCATCCGTTGTGTTAAACTGCGTTTGAAAGGAGTTGTATTTATTGAGAAGACCGTTACCCTTATCCTGCCGTCAAAAAATCCGCTGACCTTTCGTCTGATTCTTTTGGAAGTTGGTGAAACTGTTGCCTGAGTCTGT
>JAULCE010187971.1:0-11540 GCA_032359355.1 Macoma nasuta | reverse complement strand
GGCCTTTTTATTTATGGCACACAACAAAGAAAATTAGCGATAAACCGTAACGACTGTAACTCTATACATTTCCTGTATATAGATACATTCCTATTGTCACTGAGAGCATTATGTGATAAGAAAACAATGTATGCTAAAAATATCTCTGCCAGCTCGGTTAAAACGGATTATACAAACATATAAAATCAAGCCGACCATACTCTGCTAGACACGAGAACTCAATACAGTCAAACTTCGTTGGCTCGAGCTCGGTTGGCTCGAATTTATGCCCGACAAGCATGAAACGAGTACAGAAAGCATCACTTACGTAATTTTGATTCAGCTAATAAATTCGAATAATTAGAAATTCGAGTAATTTGAGTTCGAATAATCGAAGCTTTACTGTACTTCCAAGTTCGAACGCAAAAACAGACAAGATCAATCACTATTATAGGGATTTTCCATCATGTCATAGGCGTATATTTCCGGATTTGATTAGACTTCCATGGAAATTGTAAGATGTCTTTACTGTCTGGGGATAAATTACGGTTTAGCACGTACGTTCCCTCCCGCTACCTGACGTTGGTCACTGATTCATCAATCTTAACCCTTTTCCTCATAGAAACGCCTTTTCAAACAATTCTTGTACTTGACCTTTGGCAATATTGTGAGAAATGGAGAATTTGCTCATAATGTGCAAATGCTCCATTTCCACAATATCCTCAGAACCATTCAAAACTAGTTATGAAGTAAAGGGTTAAAATAATCATAAGCTATACGTGGAAACATTAAATATTAAGGAGGAATATCTAATGGAAATGTAAATGTCATTTGAATGGATTTGATGATCACATTCATCTTGCGTAAGACCACGGAGCACCTTCCATTTAGATCCCTCGAAAAAAGTGAACAAGTTAAACTTGGTACAAATTATTCTCACTGTTCCAAGCCCAGGATTACCATCGTTACCGCGGCCGTGTCAACTCAAACATACACTGAATCTGTATCTTCCTGCATAGTTGATCAGGCTGATTTACACTGTTTGCATTAAAATATCGACCGACAGCTGAGAAAAAGGCCCTCATGGAATTCGAAACTGTGTAGACCCAGATATGGCGTCAGAATTACATACATATAATATCATTTAACAAGACATGAAGCGGTACAAAATATATTTTCACTCGCATTCATTGGATGAAGGTAGCACTACATACAATCAGTGGTAAAATAGTAAATTAGACTAAGTTTTTTTTGGCTAATAAACGAAAACCAAAATATTACAAAAAATTGATTCATATTAGGTTATGCCAGTTCAAGACCTTGAAAATTCTCTTTAAGGATACTTAACACATTCATTTTATACAAACACATTTTCCTCATAATACATAATATACATACCTATGCATAATACACGTTTGCATACACATACACCTACACACACACACACATACACGCATGCTTATATACATTTATACACTTTTAATGTACATATGGAGACATTCGGTACCGATAAATACACATTCAAATAGGATAGTTGAAAAAAGTTTAAACCTTCAAATTACTTATTTACTTCCAGATCTCTCTGATATATTAATCCTCTCATTTCTTATATGTGTTGCTTCAAACACATATTTGCTTAACATATACAATTCATTTGCATTCTGTGTGGATAAAAAATCTGTGAACTTATACATACTACATGTAGGTCTAGCTCTAAAATAGGTTTTAATATAACGATTTCTTAAAAGGTGATATGGTTGACAATTAAAAACAAAATGGTACTCATCTTCCAGGTCATGACTATTGCAAATATGACACAATCGCATATTTCTTTCAAGCCGATCATATCGACCAGTCTGAACTCTTAAGCTATGTCCAGAAACACGTAATTTTGTTAAGGCTATTCGCAGCTTTCTTGAAACAAGTTTGTCTAGATATGTCTCAAAACCAAAGTTGCTCTTAATATCTCTATAAAGGCTTAAAACGCTACTATTGTTAAGATTCCGCTGCCACTCCTGTAGAAATTCATCTAATAAGCGTTGCTTAAATATTGATAAAAATGTACTTTCATTTGTATTAATAATATTTTGCCAAACATTTAAAAAACCATATCTGGACAACAAACTTTTGACATTGCTGAACCAATTAGTTTTACCGGACTCTATACCTGTAATTGCATCATCAACAATTGTGTTTGTTAAAATATTATTAGAATTGCATGATTTAAACCAATATTTTATTATGCGTAGGTATCTATTGATGTAAAGAGGGTATCTACCCAATTCACCATAGACCGCTGCGTTGCATGTTGACTGTCTTACGCCGAGGATAGTTTTACAAAATTTTAGGTGTATTTTTTCTAACATATTGGATTTAGTAAATCCCCATATTTCACATCCATATGTTATAATAGGGCTTACAAAAGCATCAAACAATTGCAAGGCAACTTTTGGTTTCGTTTCATGTTTTTTCAAATTGGATATTAAAGTATGCATGGCCTTTAAGCCTTTACCATATAAAGTCTGCGTATTTAGGTTAAAATTTCCGGTATAATTTAAAGTCACGCCTAAATAATTAAAATCATTTACAACGTCAAGCTCTTCGTTATTATATATCCATTTTTCATTTCTTTTCAAAGTTCCTCTCTTTCTAAAAACTACAATCTTTGATTTAGCTACATTTACTTCCATTCCCCACTTATTGCAATATTCATTTAACCTGTTAAGTGAGCTTTGCAAATCTTCTGGGTTATCTCCTAAAATAGCCATATCGTCCGCGAATAGAAGCAAGATTAAACATATATCATGAAAGTTAATACCACAATTAATTCTATCCTGTAAAAATAGTTCAAGATCCTCTACAAACAGAGAAAACATGATGGGGGAGATAATCTCTCCTTGTCTTAGTCCAACAGCTATATCGACATATTCAGAATAATCATTACAAAGCTTTACACAGGATTTTACCGACTGGTACATACTACGTATTATACGTAACAATTTGCCGTCTAACTTGCTTTGGTACAATTTAAGCCATAAAGCATTACGGTATATACTATCAAAACAACGTTTCATGTCAATAAAACAACAATATAGTCTTTTATTTTGATTAATATATTTCTGGATTAACGATTGGAGGATAAAAATTGCATCAATTGTTGACCTGCCCCTTCTAAAACCAAACTGCGCATCAGATATGACATCATTTTCCTCACACCACTTGGTAATACGTTGGTTTAGTACACATGTAAAAAGCTTACCTAAATTACTTAATAAAGTGATACCCCTATAGTTGTTTACATCATCTTTATCTCCCTTCTTATGTATAGGTACGATTAAACCTTTTGTCCAGGCACTAGGAAATATTCCCGAATTTAAAATTACATTAAAAGTTTCAGTTATATAACCCGCTAATATATCACAAGCTTCAATAAAATATTCATTGATTAGTTTGTCCTCGCCAGATGATTTATTTTTATTTAATAAGGAAATTGCATAACACACCTCTTCAAAAGATATATTCCTGTCTAGATAATCAAAGGTAGGGTCACAACTGTTAAAATCATGCGTTTCGTTAAAATTTTCAGCCTCGTCTAATAAGTTATAATTAACGTTACTATACATTTCTTCAAAATGAGTTTTAAAATCTTGCAATGGTATATTTATATCTTCATTTTTGGTTTGGTTTTTAAAATATTTCCAAAACTCTTTTGGTTTATTTCTTTTAAGGTTTTCAAAGTTTTTACAACGCTGAAATTCAAACTCTCTACGTTTTTTACTCACCGTAGATTTATACATCTGTTTTAATCGACAAAGTTACAATCTATCTGTCTCGCATTGAGAATTATTAAATATACGTAATGCATTTTTATAAGAATTTTTTGCATCCCGGCACTTTCGGTCGAACCACTTGCTAAAGTCATTTACGCTATTTTTTTCAAAACTTGGATATTTCTTAACATGCTTAACAAATAGCGGGTCAGCAACCTCCCTTACAATAAAGGTAAATGCATCAACCATTGTGTCTACTCTATTGGGATCATTAACATTGACCTTAAGCATATTATTAAAATCAGTAAGTCTTCCAATTAATCCACTTCTATATTTATTTTTTGTCGTTATCATTCCATTTTACATACTCTTTTGTATAACTCTCATCAACATATTCACAACTATTACAAGTAATGTTAAAAGACAGCGGTGCGTGATCACTAAACTCATTAAACTGACATACTGAGAAGTTTTCAATTTTATTAAAATTGTGGTCATTAATCAAAAGATAATCAATCACACTTGACCCATTCCTATTAAAACAGGTAAACATTCCAATTCCAAAATCTGACCCTAAGCGCCCAATTACTATTCTAAGTGCAGTCCCCTTACATAAATCTATCAACTTATTTCCGTGTGAGTTATTCCCATTATCCCTAGAATATCTTGGTAATGGCGTATCCGTTACATAGCAATCTGGGTCAATATCCGGTACATGGGTATCACAAATAATAGAGTCCTGCTTGCAAGCTGTCCTTGAATTAAAATCTCCCGCTACTAAAACCGTGCCTTTTGTTTCATAATAGTTTGTCACTTTGAAGACTGTCAAATAAGTCGGTATCGATTAACCTCGTTATCGGTGAAGAGTCAGCCCATATATAAACCGCAGCTAAATAAGTATCTACATCAGTTTTGAAAAAATGTTTATCAAGTTTTAGCCATATGATAGTGTCGTGAATGTTTTTACATACAGATATACCTTCTTTGAAGCTATTTCGCACGTAAACTACAATTCCGCCGCTATTACGTTTTGCATTTTTGTGTCTATATTTTCTATAAAAGTTGTAACAATGATAACCTGATATGTCTATTTTACTTGACTTACAAGTCCAAGCTTCAGTTAAAATGATAATGTCATAATGAGTAATAAATGAAACAAAATTTGTGTCATCCCGTTTAGCTTTACTTAGCCCGTTACAGTTCCACACTAAGCACTTTAGTCCATCCGGTCCGTCCTACGCATCTTTGACTGGTCTGCCATCGACGTACAAGGTATCATACGATACCCATGCCTTTTTTCCTGCCTCTTTCTCTTCCTTTGCTCGTCTAAACAGTCTCCTCCTCTTTGCTGCAATGTCTGGTGGAAATTGTTCTGACACATAGAACTTAGTGCCTTTAAGGTTCCTACTCTGCCCGCGAACCACCTCTCTGTCGCTAAAGAATGAGAACTTGCACACTATGCTGCGATGTCTTGTACTTTCTGCACTGCTGGTCGCGCCTAAGGCTGCCCCTTGTCCGTTTAGTCTTGGTTCACTTAATTTCTGGCCGATTCGGTGCACTCTTTCAAACTTTATATTATCTGCGACTTCCTTTGCAACTTTGAGTTTTGTGACCAAAAAATCCCTAGCGACCTGTTCTGTCATAGCTGGAGTTTCTCCCGGTTCCTCCGGAATGTTCCCGAGAATTATGTTGTTTCTCATGCTCTGAGATCTAATATAGTTCATGTCATCCTTCATCCTATCATTGTCTCTTTCTAGGTCAGCTATTCTTCGCCTCGCTCCTTCTATGTCTACTGCTGCCGAATCCACTTTATCCTCCACTCTGTTTAACTTAGCACTCGTTTCCTTCGCCATGTCATCTATGTGTATCCATAGTTTCTTCAAATCTTTATCGAAATTTTCTACTTTCTGCTCTATGCCGTCTAGTGTTTGTAGCCTGCTGTCCATATCATTCAGTTTCAGGTTAATTGTTCCTAGCATGGCAACTATGTCAGAATTTATGGGTCCCTCTCGGCCGCTACCAGGATTGCACGAATTGTCCTCCATAGTTGTCCTAGGATTTGACCCCTCTTGTACACTGTTACAATCGTGACAATCGCTCACCCCTTCCAATGGCTCGAATAAATTCCTGATCGACAAGCTGTCACTCTGATCGAAATATACCGAATTTGCTTTGTTCAACACCTGGCTAATCGTATCTGTTCCCTCCGGCGAATTTTGTAGATTTAGGCGTTTACAGAAACTTGTTTCTTCATCACTTTCACTTCTTTTTTTCTTCTTTCTGCGATTTCTGTTGCTTATATTAATCTCAAATTACATCACTGTAAAAAAGATGGAATGCTGCTTGTTTCAGTATAAAAATTGTTAGTTTAATCCAAAAATCCGATCTGTAGGATAACATCTTTTTTCCGCTCGCAAAAACACGTCTGACCACTCTAATGTCTTGCCACTTACACTTTTAATTGCAACATAGTCGCTACTTGACAACTGTAACCTAAATACCTATGTGTATTCAATATATTGAACGTTTGTATTGCTTATATCTGTAACACGACCACAAGTTTACATACAATAAAGTTAACAGTAGCAATATAAAAACGTTTTTATTTATTAAATTATAGCATTTTATTTATTTTTAATTAGAATGTCTCAGTTTGTAATAAATCGTAGTTTCAACAAATAACTAAATCTTGATTTCCATTCGATGTCACTTTTTGCAAAAATTCTCAACGATGTCTCTCTTTGCCTCAATTCATACCTGACTAAGGTTTATTTGAATATTGTCCATGTAATGCATATTATTTATTATCTACAAGGCTAACACTTTTTTTTAACATTTTGTAGCATGTTTCATGATGTTAAAAGTAAATGAAATAATGTTTATTCACTATAAGAGAAGTTCCACTGCCTCGTTGCCCCTTCCGTTTCTTATCCGCTTGACATCCGTAAAGTACTAGCAAATACTGGCAAGATTTTTAATGATACGGAGTTACGGTATGATACGGAATGAGCTTGTAGGATACTTTTAATTTTGCTCTGTTCCGCGTGAAACGGGACGATATCCGGAAGTACATTTTAGAAATGAGAAACGTTTTAAATAATCACCAGAACTTCTCCGTTCGCTCGATCGGAGACAGATCAGTACGGGACACTTATATGATACGGACATATTGTATAGCATTCGGACGAGGTTTGGAACAGTCGAAATACACACGTTTCAAACGGTGCACACACGCCCGCACTTACAGACATACACATATTTTTGACTGTGCTATTAGTTAATATATCAATAATGTTAACTGTCATTTTTTTACAGCGATGGCGCAGGTTTGTAGCATGTAATAAAACAAGTGAGTACTGGAGTCAAAATTAGGTGTCTTACCACACAACTGATACCCAAATGGCAATGTCAAATGCATATGACTACTTTAACGGCAAAGTAATTAACAATGTTTTAAAAGATTTTTCCAATACAAAAAGGAAACATCCCAAACATAAGTGCAACAAATATGTATAAACTAACTGAATTATATCATCAGCAATGCCCATCTCATGGGATTTCGTGACATGATTGCCTTTTTGTGTCTTGGCGACATGGTGGGAGAGATGTACTTGACAATGCAAACGCTGACAAACGATTGAAACGGAACACACGGGCCTGCACAATTTAAGTTCGTTTTGGACTTCAGAGTAGACAACACCGTTGTGCTTTGGTCGGATGGAGTTCGAAGAGAACTTGCCGAGGTCAGACAGAGAACGAACGAAGAAGATAAGATGTGTATTCGATTCGGAACTTTCTAACGCCGTTCGGATAAAACTCGATTATGCCGGACGAACATCGAACTGGTAGCAGTCGAGCGTTCAGACATCGAAGCACACTAACGTGAAACGGAGCCAACTTAACGGCTGGACGAAACACACGGAAGGGAACTAGGTGGACACTTGGGGTATTCTTGTCAGTCTGATGGGCGAAGCTTCTATATTTGATACATACCGTTTCTCCACATTTTGATAGGACCGTGATCAGCTAGAGAAACGGGGTAGTGGAACTGGACACTAATTAGAATACAATGGCACGAATATGTTCACATTTACTTAGACAAGGGTCAGATTTATTTAAACTCTGACGAATCTTAATTCTGTATAGAAGAATAAGTTTCGATTCTTTTATTTAACACTTGATAACATGTTGAAACGAATGTGTTCAGTTTTGTTATTTAAGGTTGTGGTTTGCCAGCAGTTCCGGAGAATGTCATGGTAGTTGGAAATGTGTTCAGTCCTGGTTCTCGACTTCTTCTACGATGTGCAAACGCTAGCGAGTCACAACATGGTCAAGCTCAACAAATCACGTGTTTGTTTACCGGTCATTGGACCGAAGCAAACATTTCCTGTTCAAACGGTAAATATATTTCCTAAATCAACTCTCTTAACCCTTTCGGCGCCAAATCAAAAAATGGCGGCTGGACTAGTTTCAGATAAAATATTTTAGCGTTATAAATCACAGCGACTATTAAATATGTTTTGATTATTCTGAAACGGTTTATACGGGACTCAAATTTGTTGCAAAATAGTGCTATTTTCAACGGCGCATTTAGGCGACTTCGGCGGTGAAAGAGTTAAACGCAGATTTTAAAAAGATTGGATGTAGCTAGTTTATTTTATTTATTCTAATGAAAAAAATAACATTGACAAGTAGACATTTTCGGGACTAAATCTTGTCGCCCAAAATAAAGTTTCTGACCAGACGCCGCCTCTTTAAAGACATTTACAGCAGTGAGGGTGTTACTTTCTAAATAAAAGACTTTGCATCAACTTTGTAAGTTGAAAGGCCATGCAAAAACTTGCTGAAATATGAAATAAAAAATAAGGGTCACCGATAATGTTAAGATTTCATTGACTCTTTTCTATGTGAGGCTTCTATTCACATTGTTCTACGATTTAGAGCCATATAGAGCCATATACCATTACACTCATATAACGATTATATAATTGCAATGTAAAACATGCATATCCATATTTAAAATTGCATTTAAATAATCAAGTAAAAAGTAACAAGTTAAACATATTTATACAAAACAATTAAAACAATGTTAACATGTATGAAATACTCGTACACCTGTGTTATGTAACTCTCGGAAGATCATTGATTTGTAACGGCCGCAAACACCTATAAATCGGTGTCCAATACTTTGAGCAAATGCCCCTTTATGTAGCTTCAGTGCCGACAAAGTTAAACTATGATTTGAATAATCAGAACAGCATATTGAGATTTTGCCGACGTCAAAGGGCACTCGGCCATATCAGAGAGTGTTGATCCAGACCCATTAATTATCTATTAACGCAGCAAAATAGTCGTGGGAGTTACCTTTAATTATCCAGTTAAAGGTAAAAAATGAATTCCTTTACAATTCCAAACAGTGCAGACTCTGATCAAACGCCGCGTCAGGATAAGAGTGAGTTTTGGCGATCCTAAACCGGTTTAAACCCCAGTGGCGTGTTTGCCACTGACAGTTCCAAGGCGGTTCTCCTATCTTCACCTTAGATTTATGTCTGTTTTTGTTTATGTGTATCTTCTATATGTAGCGTATGTTTGTGCTCGCGTGTATGTTTGTTTTAAATAAACATCATCATCGTTGATGTATTGCAAAAGGAAGACCTACTAACATGCGTATGACTTATGATGATACTGTGTTCTCGTTTGATCTGTCGTTATCTAAGTCTGCTCGATATAGGCAAGATTTTACCATTATAGCTACTTGTGTTCTTTACAAGTGTTTTATACGAATTAGTATGCTACCAGACCATGCCTCACGCGAAAATACTACTGACTTCAAAACACGTTTTCCGTTAAAGGCGTTTGCGGCAGTTACAAATCACGGCTCTCGCGAGAGTTACGTAACACCGGATTACGAGTATTTCACACATGCTAATTTTGTTTCATGTTTTAAAAAAACTATTTGCAACTTGATTTTTTATTAATTAAATGCTGTGTGAAAAATGCATATGCATTTTTCACATTGCATTTTATTAATCAAGTATTAAGTGGATGTACATGGTTCTAAACCGTGGACAAATGTGATTTTGGTCACTAGAAAAGAGTCAATAAACATTTAAATATATCGGTGACCCCTATTTTTTATTTCATATTTCAACAAGTGTTTGCGTGTTCTTCCAAACTACAAAAGTGAATAAAAATCTATTATTTAGAAACAAATCGCCCTTACTGTCGCAAATGCCCTCATTCATTAAGCGCACATGTGACGTCACACGTACTCATTAAACGTGGTGAGCGATAGTTCAGTGAATACAGACAATGGACGATTTGGGAAGCCAAAAATAGGTTTCTTAAAGACGCCAAATCTGTTTCTTCTGTTTACTCAAACTAATCGGACAATCAAACATATTTAGCTATTCTTGCAGTGCATTAAGATTATTTGTCGGGGGTATCGATCAAAGCTATTGAATGTTTTGGACAGTTATGGCGCACGATGGGATACCCAGACATAGAGTTGCCGAGTGCTGCTTCATTTGGCATTTGTTGTTTTTAAAAATCATCAAAATAAAACGTGATATAATAGAATTTAATTAGATACTTTACATAGGCAATTTCTGACACAAATTTATTGTAGTGCTTAATGTTACTACCACATGCATATTTTATTTAATATCGAACTGTAGCAATAAAGGCGTTTGCAGCAGTTACAAATCTCGGATCTCGCGAGAGTTACGTTACACCGGTGTACGAGCATTTCACACATGTTTACATTGTTTGAAATATTTTCTATTGATATTTACTTGTTATTGGATTAATTAAATGCAATGTGAAAAAAATGCTTATGCATCTTTACACATTGCATTCAATTAATCGTTTGTATGAGTGTAATTGTAAATAGCTCTGTATATAGTTCTTGCCCGTAGAAAATGAGAATTTGGTCACTGGAAAAGAGTCAATACAATCTTAAAAATATCAGTGACCCCTATTTTTTATTTCATATTTCAACCAGTATTTGCATGATCTTTCAAGCTACAAACTTTAAACAAAATCTATTATTTAGAAAAAAAATCACCCTTACTGTAGCCAACGCCTTTAAGTCAAAACCTCATACGCACTTTTAGACTTTACCTCAAGAAAAGAATCTGATGAAAAGGATGAACTTCTAGGCAAACAGATAATGCCTTTTATGAAGTGTTTTAAAATCATTGAAGTTATTAGAGCATTTGTAATCGTAACGAACAAAAAATGTTATGCTCAATTTCTCCCAATGTATTCAGTCTACAGTGTTTGCGAAAGCATAAAAAGGCATACCTATTGAGTAAAAGGATGAAATACCAGTATGATATAAGCATTTTATACCGAGCTCTGGAAAATATTGAGGCTCTTTGCCAGATTTGTGGCCAGACTACCGCTTAACCTTCTGTGGGCTACTGGTAAATCAGTGATACCTCTGCAAACAACTTGTATCCAGATTAGACGCTGAGTAACTACTCAGTGGCTCATCAGGATCCAAACTGTTTGACACTGATAACATACATTTTCTTAAATAAATTTTAGAAAAAGTCTGTTTTGATAAGTGCTGAGGGCAGTTTTCACTGACAATAATTTACTGTACATGATGATGACGCTTAACATTATCACACTGATCGTGACCATAATGATATTGTCAACCAGCTTGTATCCTGATCAGATGTGGCATCTGATCTGGATACAAGCTGTGTGACACACAGGCAACACTTCACCTAATTTCAAAGGAATCTAACAAGGTTATAAGCAGACGAGAATTCAGGAACTATT
>JAULCE010187860.1:0-11541 GCA_032359355.1 Macoma nasuta | reverse complement strand
CCTTGTCGAGTTTGTGTCAATTTTAGTAAACGAGTTTAATAAATAAATTCTATATTTAATGACCATGAATGTGATGTTCTATATGTATTATGAATTCCTAAGCGACGATTATTAGCGCTAAGTGCATATAACAGAATCAGGGTTTAATACTAGCTCTAGGCTTTTACCAGAATGATAGAAACCGAGAGTCTTTTTTGAATCTCAGTTTGAGAACGAGATTGTGGATTTCAATGTTGATACTTTCATCAAGACTTTATAACAGTACATCGTCATAATACAACACATACTGTAACATATGCACTAACACACCACTAAGTTTCAAATAAGATAATTGTAGAATTTAAACAGAAAACATGGTTTTCGACCATCTGGACAAGTTGATTTTATTGTGTTTGCTAGATGAAAAGAAACTAGATATTTGGTACAAAACAGAGTGGGTTATTTATGGGGTTTTGGGATTGGGGTATCTTCGCATGAATTGGTTGCCTTTGGTGGTAAAAGACAAAATAATTTCGATTCTGACTACATCTTTCACATATTTAATACCCTGATCAGACACCACGTTAATTATTGAACTAGATTTGCTATGTAGGTAATGCCAAAGGTATAACTTTAGTTTTGTGTTATTCAGCTATTGTTGTCGAAATGTTATCAAATTAAGAGACTACTACTGCTGTCTTTCTATATTGTCTTTCGAATGACTCTGGACAATAGAGTCAACTTAGTTCGAGATAAAGTTACACAGATATTCGACGTCGACATGCGGCTTGCGGATCCGCTGCCGGGCTCGAACGGCAGGTATGACATTGTGGTGGCCAGTTTACTGCTGTGCTCAGTCGCCAAGACCAAGGAAGAGTTCACAGCGGTGCTACGGAAAGTCATCGACATGATTAAGCCGGACGGGTACCTGGTCGTTGTCGGCGTGTTGAAAGCCAAGTGTTATCACGTGGGAGAGTTCCGCTTTTCAGCTCCAGATACAGATCGCCGTTATATGAAAGCCGTGTTTTTACAGGAGAATCTGACCATCCTAGACTGGAGGGAGACAGACTTTGACAAATACAGTCGGGACTACGGGAAACCAGGCATATCGGTGGAGGAAAGCGTTTTTGCCATGATAGCCCAGAAAACATTGAGCTTTTGAACATACATACACCAGCGGCATGTAAACAGTCAAGTAACTTATTCGCTCGTCTGCTTTTCAAAAACAAGTAAATTCATATAACTGTGATACCCTTGGTGTCGTCGTCGTCTGCGTCTCAAAACTTAAACTTAAATCATAACTCAAACATATTCCATTCCAACATTTTCAAATGAAACTTGGTACACATGTTTCTACAAACAATATGCATTTCTATACCAAATAACATAGCTCTGGCTTTAATAATAATATAGAAAACCCCCTTTTCGACAAAAAAGACGAGCGTTGACCTTTGCTCCGGGCCCTCTTGTTTTACAGAATATGCTTCACTGCAATGCCAAAGCGTCTCGATACAACATGTCATCTAGATCTACTAACTACCGTAAATGTTCAAATCCTTCGGCCACATTGGCATGGACAAATAGTGTAAACCCTGACCTGATACATTTGTGGTCTTATACAATGAACATCTAAAAGCAAATTAATCAAATTTAAAATAATGAAAATAAAACAATATTTAGAGGTTGGAACCTAATTTTGTTAGTGAGTGCTGTTGAATCCTTATATGCATCAGAAACCATAGTTTGACATCTAATTACACTGACAACTGAAAAATCAATTGTGTATATAGTACAGTCATTAATTTCGCTTTTCACTTGAAAAGTGATTTCACCCTGGTTACATGTTAAACCATGGTAGTTTGGAATATTCTTATCTAGATCCTATGTGAAACATGTATAGACTCGCATTTGACCATAAAGGACCGTCATTGGACTAATCCAATTGAACTTATCCATCCTACAAGGGCTGCCCAGAAGGGGACCTGTTTAGGACTCATATTGATCCTATATGAGCTTCCCAAATGGGACCCACACTGAGCCCGGTTGCAAATTCTGTCATGGGTCCCATACTGAGAACCCATATAGGTATTATATTGGATGAAATGCGGGATCCATATGGGTCCTCTATTCTTTGCTACCTGCAAGATGTCAAAATTCGTATCTTCGGAGAAAAGGACACGGCACACCAATAATAATCCTACATGAGCTCTCCATATGAGACCCACACTAAGCCCGGTTGTACAGTATTGTATATAGGGAACCGATATAGGTCTCGTATTGGGTTTCATGTGTGACCAATATGGGTCCCATATACTTTGCTATCTTCGAGATGTCAAAAGTCGTTTCTTCGGAGAAGAGTCATATACTGTTTATAGGCCTATGTTTAACATATATTTTAAAACTGGATTTACCATCACTGATATTGTTTAGTAGTCTGACGAGGATAACGTCTATTTACACTGGACGTATGATGGGGTGATGATGGGATAATAGTGTGGCTGTGTGCCCCTTAACCGGTTTAAACCCCCCGGTGACGTGTTTGCCACTCACCGTTCTAAGGTGGTGCTTCTGTCTACACCCTTGTTTATATCTGTAACCAGTTCTTGTGTGTTCTTTATATGTTGTGTATGTTTAGGCTCGCGCGTATGTGTGTATGTGTGGGTGTGTACCTGTATGGGTGTGTTGAGCAAGAACTTGTTTCTGGGCTGTTCGGGTGGCTGTTTGTTTTGTATGTGGTGTGTCCTGTTATTTTCAGAAACAAATACGATTATTGTATTAGTGTAAGTCGTTTAGCTGGCATCAACGCTCGATAACTTTTGCTATAAGAAAGTAAAATGTATATATAGTTAGAACACTATGGACAAGGACAAGTTCACAATGGCTGTCGTTTATCAAGACAACGGTTGGGATAGTGCTTATAATTACTTTGGCAAAGGTCAATGTCACTGTTGCAAATAATAAAAAAACGTCAAGGTCACTTATTTCTTTTGCTAAAAATGGGTTCACTTCAAAACGTTCAGTGCATTGAGGGCGTAAAATTTAAGGCCAATAGTACTAACTGAAAACAAAATTTGCTCCTATATGTAGTATATCTACTTAATTTAAAAGGCTTTCATACAAATGTCAAGATTGAGTTTGCGGTCATTTAGGACACGGTCAATGTTACTGTTTAAAAAGTGAAACAAAATCCTCGTGCTCGGTAAATCATGTTTTTTTTATCAAAACAAGCATTGTCTTGAAAGTGTATCTATAATATGATAGTCACCTACGAATTATTTTTTTTTAGGACAGGGCCCAAACAATCATTTTTGTTTGTTTGTTGTATTCATACAAAGCCCATATAGAAATATATATAAAGGCATATGACAACGACATGAGGAGACAAGAACCCCGTCCATGTAATTTATCAACATGTTGTACATGCACATAAAAGGCTTTGCATTAATGATGTACTGTGTTGTAGAAGCTTATATTGTCAGAACTGTACAAAGTCTGCTAGCACGCAATTTTGTTAAATCATGTCATTGGATGCATTTATGTACCATCTTTATTGTTTTCAAGAAATGCAATAACCAAATTCAGTATGTACAAGCCACCTACCTAGACCTTTTTCCATTGGTGAATTTATTCGAGTAGATAACGGTCGTTCTTAAATTTCATAGTTACAGTACAATAAACCTATGGAGTATTATGTAATAACTATTAATTTATTTAATAGGACTAAATTGGAAGATCGAATGAGCTTTGTCAGGGAAAGAGTAACTAAAGTACTTCCAATTGATCTACGTCTTCCGGAACCTCTGCACGGATCAATGTGTAAATATGACATCATTATTTCCAGCCTATCCTTAATCAACGGGGCAAACACCAAAAAGGAGTTTGAGGAAATAGTGAACAACGTTATAGCAATGATGAAAACCAATGGACTCTTGCTTATTGTTGGAGCTTTGAATAGCTCTTTTTACAGAGTGGCTAATGTGAAATTCCTTACCATAACCTTAAGCAGAGATGATATGAAACAAGTATTTAAGAATGCTGGCTTAGAGTTAGAAAGCTGGACTGAAATGACAGTTGAAGAATATACGAGCTTGAATAAGGAAAACCAAGACCTCGATGATTTCTGTTTCTCAGTTTATCGTAAAATCTAATCTTTTTCATGAATGATCTATCAAAAAAACACAAAATACTCCAAATACTAATTTGGAAAACATTTATAAGCAATGATGTTAATAACTAATAGAGTGCCTTAGGGGACCTTTCCTGTGAACCATCATACATACAACTGATTATTAACAATATTTAAAGATCAAAGGAAGCCTTTCAAGCGTATCATTTCACCGTCAACTTACCTACTTACCTGTATGTTTGTATGAACATGGCAATTTAAAATTTTAAATTTTGTCTACCACTCAAATAAAATTGTTGCTATCGCTTGGAAAATGAATTATTACTGGAAATAATAAACTAACCCTTGTCCCACTATTCATGACTAGAGTCATGGTAGTTTTTTTTGCAAACAGCTTGGATACAGATCAGGGGCAAATTAATTTGACGACTGATCAGCATTTAAGCTGTGTCACGATCAGCCAAACGCTTTCACAAAATTCAAAGCATTTTTGGATAAATGCAACAAATGACCGTTTTCGCCGCTTGAAAATGATAAGTTGAATTTGAATTGAAATAAGATTGTTAACAACACCAGCAGTTTACCTTTTGATAGAGGGTGTCTCAATTGTTTAAGATTACATGTAACTCCGCAACGAAACCGTTGCATCTCCTTATTATGTGATTGCTATCAGAGTGTTTCTCTGCGCTGATATGTTTGTGCTTTATGTCATAGACTCTACAGAAGCTCCACAAATAGGTCAGACTACAGTAAAACCTGTCTACAACGACCACTTAACAAAGAGGCATATAATTTTCTAAAGATAGGTAGCAGCTTAAAACCGCACGGAAGTGTTGCAGAAAGCTACATGCGGAGCTTTTTGCAATGCTTCCGTGCTGTATGAAGCAGACAATCATCTCAACTAGCACCAATTCATCTCCTTTTAGTGGTCGCTGTAGACATGTTTACAGGATAACTCAAACCATTAGATGAACACTCTAATTTGTATGGAAGCCCAATAGTTCCTTTTAATTTTAGTTTTTTTTTTGCATTTTCAAGATGGTGTCATGAGAATTCAACTTGTTTGCTTGAAAATTCAATATATCAAGACACTACATCGAAAGTCAATATGTTACTTTGAATTTTCAAGAAAGTATCTTGAATTTCCAAATAAAAACTTGAATACCCAATATACTAGTTTTAAAATTCATAATTAATCAGAATTAAAATGGAACCAATGGGTGTTCGTGCATGTGCTCTCTCGCTGAACACATCAGATTTTGACACTTTAAACACAGAAGAGCTTCTTAAAGACGTCTGCGGCAGTTAAAAATCACGGCTTTCGCGTGAGTTACGTAACACCGATGTACGAGTGTTTCATACATGTTAACATTTTTTTAAATATTTTGTATAAATATTTGTTTAATTGTTACTTGATTAATTAAATGCTCCCCACCCCGCCACTGATCGTAGAATGTCGCCGTTTCCGGCGGAAATGTCGTACAATTTGATCTCAGTCACGTGACGACTGGCGCTGATCACGGAATGAACGATTGGCCCCGTGCCTAGATCCAATAATGTGTCACCTTTATAATAATCAGAAAAAATGAAAACAGATTTTTTTAGCATAAACTATCGGCTGTTTTCTTCTTGTTAAACCGTATTAATATCATTTAAGTGTTTAGAAAAAAAATCGTCGATTTTTTGTAAATTACTATGTGTCATTTGCCAACATGACGAAATTACTTCTTCTTCAAAATCGACATAACTATTTATTTACCAAAGTTGCATATACGTGGTTTAAGTAAAGAAAAAAAATAATGCCGATTCTATTGTTGTTTACTCAAACTTGTTTCGGCCTCATTTCTTAATTTGTACGTATGTTAGTATGTAAATGATTTTTGCTGAGAATATAATGTGGAGCGTTGTGTACACAGCTTTGAAACAGCAATTAACTTATATCTACACCACACTGAGCAACTATCGCCTACGGTAACGTTTGAAAATATATGTTCTGCAACATTTATTTTGCAAAGTTAGCCCAGTGTTTAAAAGTTACTTTACGCCTCAGTTGGATCTAGCCTGTTTGCTTAATTACAAAAGTTTTGGTGGTCAACCCTTTTACAGTTTGTCATTATGCTTCCCTCTTCGCTTGTGCGACGACAGGAAGGTCATAGTACTCTATGAAGAGACTACTTTGAAAGCCGGGAATGGAAGGAGTTTGTCGGGTATTTGTATTTTGCCCGTTTTGTCGTGCCCTTGGTGGATGCTCTACAGTTACTCTGACTTCTGACAAGTCATTGAGTACATTTGATGATTGGCGAAAATTGTCTATGTGTTGTTTTATAATTCTATGTTTTACATATTTTTTACAACTGGATTTGCCATCACTGATGCTGTGGAGCAGTCGGACGGGGATATCGTTTATTTACACTGTACGTCTGATGGGGTGATGATGGGATAAGAGTGAGATTGTGCGCCCCTAAACCGGTTTAAACTCCAGTGGCGTGTTTGCCACTGACCGTTCTAATGCGGTACTCCTGTCTTCACCCTAGATTTATGTCTGTTTTTGTCCATGTGTGTCTTTTATATGTAGCGTATGTTCGGGCTCGCGTGTATGTGTGTGTGTGTATGCGCGTGTGTGAATGTGCTTGTTCCTTTGCTGTTCGGGTGGCAGCTTGCTTTTTATGTGGTGTGTCCTGCAAGACCTTCTTATCTATTTATTACACAAATGACGTTTTGTTTTGACATATGATGTCATTAACACCATAGACATGACATGCAACACCGCACACTATTTTGATGACTGCAACCTATTATTATTATGCAGATTTTCACATTGTATAGATATAACTTGACGCTCACCGTTCTCCTGGCTGGGCCTTGCTAAAGAAACGCCTGAATTAGGTACAATATTTAATTACCTAAAGACTTAAATTTCTAATATGATTAGTTTATGAATTGAGGTTCCTCTGTATACAATTTCATCACAATATTTGTATTAAATACAGAAATACAGACCCACTCTGGTTAATTCTGTCTCATCCTTCGTACAAGAACCCACAAACGCTGAATATTAATTATGAGAATCAAAACATTTGGTTATAAAATGATATAAAGGGTAAATGTTTTCCTTGAAAACTATAGAATTTCATCTAGACAGATTCTAAATGCAAATAGGGCAGACCTTGATCAGAGAGCTCGCTCTTGAGCCATCTGATCTGGAGCTACACTTTTTAAAAAGGTCAATTATACTCATTTTCTGGACTAAAAGTGTTTTGATTTATATACAAGATGAAAAGTTTTGTTAGCACTAGATCAGCACAAAAGTGTATATTTTTTAAATGAATCGTTTTCCTTACCTTAATTTCGATCGAGCACTGTGGCTCTAATTATAAAGTTCGGTACAAACGTCTTAATATAAACATTGTACCTGATTTGACCAAGACTTGATATTCGCTCCCTGATGCACCATGGCTCTCTAAACACAATGTGGCTACATCGGACAGACTGGTATGAATGAGAAACCGGTCATTGTGCGGCTTGGGCTGCTTGGCTGTAAACGAACATCAAATGCTGTCTCATGATGAATGCCTTACTCCATAGATACACCTTTTGGCGCCTCTGTAGCAGATGGCTATTGAACAATGATGTGGGAAATGGGCATTTGCTCGTAATGAGAAAATGCTTCTTTTCTCACAAGGTTTTACTTTCTTCTTGATAGTCTTCCTTTATATCACATTTTCTCATTGTTAATGAAAGTAGAATATAAATCATGCAATCTATGTCAAAAAACATCAAATACACAAGATCCACATCTAAACGCTAACGTACCCTATGGGAGGCACATACTAGAATACATACCTATTTGTTAGAGAGGCAGCCAAAAATGTAAATTCTCACAAGAATATGTCAAATATGGCAAGTGAGCTAAAATTATCAGTCTACTACACAGACACTTATATCATACTTGTTAACTTGTAGCGAAGCAAAAGAATAATAAAGATTTTTATTTGAATACGCTAAAAAGTCGTAAGAATGTAAGGTACAAGTCGCTTAAATAGCAATATACTACTTCTATACCGACATTACAATCATACTGGTTCAAATGTCGACGGAAATATAGGAATACTATTGATATAGGTGAAGGAAACATATTGGTAAGAGAAGTGGGCGATAATATTTAATTCAATGTATTAACTAAAGAAAAATGTCCAAAAGCCAAAAAAGTATATAACTTCAACGCTTTGTCAAAGATGGCAAGTGAGCTAAAATAAGCAGTCTACTACACCGATACTAATATCATACCGGTTAACATGTAGCGAAGCAAAAAATATAATAAAAATAAATGATTACGCTTTAAAGTCGTTAGAATGTAATGTATAAGTCGCTAAAATAGCAATATACCGGTACTACTTCTACACCGACATTACAATCATATGTCAAATGTCGGCGGAAAAATAGGAATGCTAGTTTAAAAATTACATTTGGAATACAGGGTAATACACTCATATATTGCTGATAGTTGCACATTGATGAATCAACAACTTTACTTATCTAACCATGTCCTTTACACTACATAATTATTTTGCTAAATATAAAATTAAAGTTAACATTTATACTGCACTTTCATTGCTTATTCAGAAGAAAATCGCTACTAGAGAGTAACGGGTTCACGGAATGCTGATGCTGTAAATTTTCTTGACACTTGAAGTAATGTAATGGCTCCTTATTAACTTTCAAAAATGGATTCAAAGCACTTCAAACTTACGCTCCTGTATGTAGACACGATACGAGACATCTGTGGCCGTCAACTTCAGACACAGAAATATGATGTCACAAACTTAATTAACTTGTTAACAGATCTTAAAAAGATATCTATTATATCCATGCTCTTAACTAATTAAAACTGATCATTGTTTTCCTTTCTTTTATCTTATTTCATTAAATGTTTTCCGTGTGGATTAGTCTGAAATAGCACATGGAGTAAAGGGCTTAAGCAAATTAAAGTGGGACAGACCTTGCTTCTTTTAGACCTTATAATGTAAAGAAAATTTTGCTGAAAGTTTAACGTTATGAATGTCTATTGTCTTGTAAAGTCATATGAGGTAAATTAAGAGGTGAATGTGATTCTCATGAAGTCATATATAAATGTCTCTGTTAATAACAATATAGTGAATTTATTTATGGTATACAGTGCACACCTTTATCACAGGGGTCTTACAAATTGATCCGGTTCTATCGTAAAGTGCCCTGTTTTGCTGACTGTCCTGTTTCGGTTACCTTTCATTGTGTGTGCAGTTTAACAGTATTAGTTGTTGAATTGCTTCATCCGGTTTGACATAATATGTTGTGAACATGTAAGAATTTTATTGCCCAAGTTTTTGGGAAAAAATAAAATAGATATTTTAGTTCGAGATTCAACCACGTAAAAATGTTTATGTCCTTATGTTTTTTTTATATCAACCTGAAAATTCATTACTTTGAAATATGAACAAGAAATTTAATATTCAATTTGAACACATTTAACCAAAATTATCAACTGTAGAGTTTTTGAAGTACACAAAAATAAATTCTAATACATCAACAATAGAATTTGAATATAATTTGCATAGTCCTGCGTCATTGTGTTTGCGGTCTTTAAATGTTAACTCCCCTGGTAAATCCAATTAAAGAATGTTACAGACTGGACTTCCTAAATACAATGACAAATGCTTGCAGAGTTGTTCTGGAGAAAACCATGCAATATGAAGAGCACCAATAAAAATGGACTTCCATCAAACAGTTTTCAACAGCGAGACTTATCATTTTGACCAATAAGCACTCTTTATTAGGCCTACTTTACAGAAATGTGTGCATTTATTGTATTTTGACGTGTCTGGTCAAAGACAACAAATCCCGTCAGTTAAAAGCCGGCTCAACCCTGGAGGGGTCGATTGTGTCTTTTATATGTACACCTGAAACTCTATACAAGGAACAGGCAATTCTAATTCGCATATAACAATCAACGTTCACCGAGCATTACACTACAGTTTTCTTCATACCACTTCTGTCACAAAATGTAACGTGACGGGCCAAAGACAGAACAAATCCCGTTAGAGAAACGCACGCTCAACCCTGAAGGGGTCGAAAGTGTATTTTATACTCTGAACCTCTATATCAAGAACAGGTAATGCTAATTTGCATAGCATAATCACCGAACTTTAGAGTATTTAATTACCGTATACCTGTTTTTTTTCGCGTGTTGCAAATTTCGCGAATGTGGCTTGTTTTTATTTTTCACGTTTTCAATTTTCGCGGAAACGTGATCAGAAAACGTCATATTAACATGAATGTAAAAAGAACAAACCCTAGGCAGTTTCGACTGTGACTGTCGAGAGAACAAATTTCGCCGAATACAAGTATCCGCCGTGCGCGATTTCCTTAATTTCAAAACTCGTAATATTATTCCATTGTTATTCACACAGTTTGTCATAATGGTGTTCCGGCAGGCAATGTTGATACAACTCGAAAAATCTGTTGAATGTGGATTTAAAAATTAGCCACTGGGGATTCTCTATTTAAGTTTGCAAATGGCGCAAGGAAAACAAAGGGAAGCAACTATGGAGGGACTGCAGAGTTACGAGACAAAGATAACTATGTGTTCGATCTAGATCCAACCCTTTGACAGTTAGAACCAGTAGACGCCATTCTGTGCTTGAGCAGTTAACGCCTAATTGGGAAAGAATAGCTCTCCGCCCACTGTTATCCTTTTACCGCGGTATTATCACGTGTCAAACTGTGAAAACAGACACATTTTCAATTTGATGGGAATCGTACATTTTACTACAGTCGCCAGTATCGGAGCTGTATAAGATAACCTTTATGACTATATTTGAATGAAAACAGTTTGGATCTAGATCAGATACCGACTGACTCTAACTCTGAGCCCTATCAAAGATGTTTGGAACTAAGAATCTGTCTTCTGGGGATATGGTTAGATCTATAGCCGGGTAAGTATGAACGGCAATATTTTAAGCAGACGACAATCTGACGCAATTGACAGTTGATTGTAAAATCGGTAGCCAGATCAGACTGTTTGTATGTTTGGCATATTGATGCATAAAGTTTGTAAATAGTGGTCAATTATCGATTTATGTGTGTTTTGAAATGACAGAGAGACGCACCTGTTGACTACATGACGCATAATGAGACAGAACAGGACGGAAATAGGGAGAATGTGAAAGCCAAGATCAGAATGTGTGAACGATAATCACGAACCTAAAATGCATTTACATTCATATTCTTACTGGACAATAGACTAACAGTATCTCTACTCGTCCGATAACAATCATATATACCCCGTCGAACTGCATAGGAAATGCGACAGCTTTATTGGGTGTACAAAGTAATGAATTGTTAGCGTCTTAATTTTTCGCGGATTCGGATTACTTGCGAAAATAGCGAAAATTTCCTGA
>JAULCE010187749.1:0-11542 GCA_032359355.1 Macoma nasuta | reverse complement strand
TTACTCGGCGTCTGATCTAGATCCAAGCTGTTTGAATTATCATCGTAGTCGCGAACAGCAGGCTAAGAGTTAAGGCTATTGAATAATAAGTTAATAACGCCTCTTTTATGTTTGACATATACATATGTATATAATATTCACTACTGCCGTTCATACAGACAATAGAAGTGAAAACGATACTCGTAAACTGTCACTCTACGTATCGATATTTTAAAACCTTTATCACGCCGATCGCGACCATAGTGATGTCGCCAACCAGCTTGGATACGGATCAGACGCCGAGTAACTCAGCGTCTGAACCGAATCCAAGCTGATTGACACTCAATCATCAGTTTCACCAAACTTTAAACGAATCGAACAAGGTTATGATATCATGCAGACGAGAATTCAGTGAACTATTTTTTGGAGGCAGGGTAAGGGTTAAACATGACCGAATAATTAAACTCGGTCTGCAAAAGGAAGTATCAATTTGCTCTTTGGTGGAAAAAAGTGATACATATAAGTATTGGACCATAGAATAAACAGTTTATTATTTATTAAGAGGGCAATGTAACACAACTAGGATATTTGCTAAAATACATACGATTCTACATATACAAACACCAAAGTAAATATGCGCTCTACTTCTGTGTTTAAGACTTAATCCTTCATAAAAATTTAGGGATGCTTACGTAATGTGATATTGAAAGGATACGATCCCACAAAGTCATTATGACAACCAACACACCCAGAGGACCAACAGCTATCGAAGCTGAAGGCATCAAGATATACGATACTTTGTGTGTGTTGTGTTTGAGACAGAACTCTGAACCAAACGGACAGTATCACTGCAAGTACTGTGGAGTAATGTGTGAACCATGTGCTTCAAAACATCAGAAAATGCCGAAGAGAGGTCACTGGGCAGTAAAACTACACCATATTGTTCGTCCGGTTCCAGTACCGACATTCAAATCATTTACGAAATGTGAAGTTCATCCATCTGAGAAAATAGGTGGTTATTGTAATGACTGTGGGGAACTGCTGTGTAAAGAATGTCTAGGTGGTACGCACACTGTTTGTGCTACTGAAACCATTGATAATATGTGCACAAATGTTTCACGAGAAAAGACGATGAAAGATGCTCGATTAGAGTTGGAAGATCTGAGAGTTCGAAATAATAAAGCACGCAAAAGCAAGATGGGTGAAATGAAATATCTCTCTAAACAGGCAGATGATTTTATGAATAAAGTGTTCAATGTTCGACGAAAGATTCTAGCAATGTTTGACAGCTTGCTGGAATCGATCGTGACAGACAAAAATGATTTCTGTGACCTCGAAGCTGTTCTTATTGAAAGACATGTAATCGAAAGCAAGAAGATGAGTCCCATCATTGATACTGCTAGACTGAAATTGGATGAAGCGTATAAAACTGGAAACAAGGCCAATCTGTGGATCGCTATGAAAAAGTTAGAAATACTGGTAGCTCATTATGACAAGATTGTTTCAGATATTGAAGCAGATAAATGCGACGTTACTTTTGAATTTGACCCAAGTTTGAGTCTAGCTCGACTTTTGCAAGAGAAGGAAAGTATTGGCCGAATGAAAGTAACATCTTCCAGAGTACTTAAAAGAGAAGGGAACAACGTCGCCTTACCTGCTCGGGAAAAGATAGCACTCCAACCCAAGCGTAAGTTGTGTATAACAAATATATATTATGCCGTCGGTTTTCTCCTTATGGCACATCTGCATTCTGAAATCAACATGTCAGTGAATTTTTTTTGTAAAATTCATTTCTTACAAAAAATAATATATAGAATGGTCATGTAACGGTTCCAGCGCATCATTAACGTTTGTTGCAATGTAATTAAGCAACAGTTGCAGAAAAAACAAGCATCCCTTTGATGTAAACTCACCTTGAAGTTTCTCCGAATTTAGTGACCATTTTCTCTGCAACTGAACGGCTTATCCAATGTTCATGAATGGGAAAACCTTGTCACATATCTATTATAGTTCACACGGATGTTCATTTATTTCAAAACAATCCTGTTAAAACAATATGTCCATTTTCCATAAACACGTGAAATCCAACACACATACTGTATGTGTTCCTGTGTAAAAGGCTCAGAATGGCGTGCATGTTTTTTACCTGGGAAAGCTACTATGCGGTATGATAGGTCAGTTGTGACATATTTTCGAATAAAAAGTATATATAAGTGCATGGATTTTATGTGCATTGTGCATCAATTTGCAGATAATATGATTTCGAACTTAACATGGGTGTTCCCGTTTTTCTAAAACTTCTGCCAAATCGCTGTTTTGTTTTCATTTTCATTCTTACTTGCAAAACAATGGTCGAAAAACGTATGAAACTATCAAAAACACGTATATTTATCTAGCTGTTTAATAATTACAGTTTATACGTGTTTGTTATTTCATTACAGATGCTATCACTTCTGAGACAGCCACTCCCCGTTTCAATATCAAGAAACAAAATTATCCTACCACCAAAATTCCAAAGCTGCCTGCACTTAAATTGTCACGTCCCGAAACTGTACAGCTAAAATTCAGACCAATGTCTCGGAGTTCTAATAGATCTAAATCCATGGACACGATTGACCTCAGGCCGAAAAAGCTTACGTCTAGAGATAGAACTAATACGACCGTTTATTCCGACAGACCAGCTGTTTCAAGATTCTACATCAAGAAAAAGGCTTTGAAACTAAGAAAGTTTGATGAAGAAGTAGAAAGCCAAGCTGGTGAAAAGTTTGGAGAAATGGTTGGTGTACAGCTCTCTGTCGTAGGCAAGAAGGAAATATCAGTTCCAGACGAACGTAATGAAAACTGCGTCACAGGAAGCACGTTCCTGAGAAACGGTAGATTGGTTCTAGTAGATTATAACAACAAGAATTTAAAGTTATTCACAGCTGACTTTGATCTGGTGACCTGTCTTGTAGTGGAAGAGAGACCTTGGGATGTCACAAGCTGTCTTAAAACAGATATAGCTGTTTCTTTTCCCTTTGCCTATACGGTGGAAATCTATAAAACTGGTCCAAAAGTCATATCTAAAAGGAAGATTACGGTGGACAGAAAATGTCATGGAATATCATTTCAAAGACAGGACCAATTGCTATATGTCGTATGTGGCGAGGGACTCGACGCCAGACTTCAGGCCTACTCGCTAGATGGATGCGTTCGCCGGGTAGTAATACCTAAAGAGGGTGTACTTCACGAGCTAGGCTTCCTTAGTGTTTCAGCCGATGGTACACGCGTTTTCGTGTCTGATCTCGATAACGGAATCGTCGGATTCGAAATCCAATCTGGAGACCTGATCAGTCAGTATAACGATACGAAAGTCAAACGATATTGGGGACTAACGTCAGATTTACAAGGCCATATTTTCTTACTGACCACAGACCCGGACTGTCTATACGTATTGATGGGTGACCATAACGGACAACTTCTAACATCATTTGAAGGAGACAGGAAAGTGTGTTCTGTGTGTTTTGACCCTATCACAAACAATCTTGCTATTTCTCGTTGGAAGTCGGATGAAATAGAACTGTTTCGAGTTGTGTATACATGATACACGTATTGCATTGCAGCTACTTGAATTTGAATGTATTTTCTTAATCAACTGCAGACTATCTTTGTTTAATATTTTAAGTGTTGGATTCAAAATAACAGAACAGAACATATCTTTATTTCAATCTCAGGTACAAACGAGTACAACATGAAGCATTTGTGCAATATGCGTATTTTCTTCCTCATATGTGTCTTATCGCGACCCCCGCCTTAACATTAACCCGTTCACTGCCCTACCCCGAGTTTAGTAACATACGCAAATAGCTTGCATCTGAATGAGACGCCGAGAAACTCGGCGTGTCATTCGGATCAAAGCTGTTTGACACTCGACCAAAGGTTTTACCAAAGTTCGAGGGAGTGTGTTATAGCTGAAACTGAAGTAGACAAAATATTTGCGCATATGCAAAGCCTTCCTGGCAGTGAAGGGGTTAAGGAATGTGGCGTCCTGGGGAACTTATCATTAGAGAGCTAGCGGGGAATACTACTTCTTAATGCCTTTATATGCAATCCATTTTAAGTGGACCCCTCTGGAGAGGCAGTCTCTATCGGTCCCTAGAATTTGATTGGTCAAAACGGTATGTATTGTTCACTCTAAGATAATGTTGACGGTGAAATGTTCAAATGCTTCCAAGCAGTGTTAATTTCACTGACGATGCACACAACATGATGTCAAATATGAGGGAGGGGGTAAAGAGAGGGATTAAACTAGGCCTTTAAGGGGGTATGACCATGGTCCGGATCTTCGATCAAGGGATTAAAAGGGAAATTAGCACTGACCCCTGGTTTTTATCAGTTGTCTTAGGATTAAGTTTCCTTTGATAACGATCATATAATTTGGACTGGATATTATAATTTAGTAATGGACCCTGGAAAAGATACAAATAAATATTAACATGTAAATAATCCGAAAGCAAGGGAAAAGTCTTAAACATACGCACATACTACAACCTTATTGACATTTAGATATATAAATATATATAGAATCTAATAGATATTGTTGGAGAGCAGATAATGGTAACAAACACCGTAGACTATTCACAAAACTTATTAGTTTCGATCATTGAGTTATCAATTACTCAAAACGAAGGTATTATCTCTTGCATACCTTAAGGGGATAAAAGAAGAAAAGAAAGTCTTGCAGGACACACCAAATACAAAACAAACAGCCACCCGATAGGCAACAAAACAAGTTCTTTTCCTGCATACACACGCACACACGCACTAGCACAAAAAACACGCAACATATAGAGGACACACAAATACAGGTTACAGACATCAAATTTGGGTGGATACAGATGCACCGCAGTGAAACGGTCAGTGGCAAAAGCGCCACTAGAGGTTTAAACCGGTTTAGGGGCGCCTAACCTTACTCTTATCCCATCATCACCCGATCAAAGGCACAGTGTAAATAACGTTAACCCCGAGCGACTGCTCCACAACATCAGTGATAGAAAATCCAATTGTAAAATATATGTAAAACATAGACCCATTAGAAATCATTCACTGTTTTCGCAAATTATTAATTTACTCAATGGCTTGTCAGAAGTCAGAGTAACTGTAGAGCTGCCATCAAGGGCAAGACAGAACGGCCACAATACAAATGTAAGACATACTCCTTCCGTTTACGGCTTTCAAAGTAGTCTTCATAGAGTATTATGACCTTCCTGTCGTCGTACAAGCGAAGAGGGAAGCGTGGTGACCACACAACATGTAGTGCGTTGTAATATTGTTGGATAATAGCCATTCTTAATGGACATTTTAATACATTTAATAAACAAAGTGTGAAAATGGGTATATCAAGCTATTTTCCGAAGCTTGTAGATCACATCACCATAAAATTCCAGGTGTGAATTACCTTGTCGCAGGAGCGCCTTCAAACAACATCTGTACTTGCCAATGAGAGAGTTATGTCGATAATAGAACTTAGAGAAGGGTTTACGAAGTTTGTCATACCTGTATCCTTGCTTAAGGAGCTTTTCAGTTATGACACGATTGTGATTATTGAAATCCTAAACGACAGAACGGGCTCTAGCAAATCGAATAAGTTGTGAAATGTAAACCCCGTAAGATGTAGTACGGGGGAACATTACTATTTTGAAATTAAAGTAATCTTTTTATCATCATTTTAGAAGAAACTCAATTCAAAGTATCCGAATATATAGCTTTATATAATTGAAGTACTTTAAGCTAAATAGAAGTACGCAGTTTGCCAAAATGGGGGTTATCTATGTTAACTATGCCATCCAAAAATCGAGATGTATCATTAAACGCATACATGTCATCTGCTTGTGAATCCGGGTTTAGAGGTAACATAAAAAACTCTCTCATAGCATTACAAAACATAGTCCGCAACAAGTGGTTTACAATTCGTACCCATAGGAATATCAATAACTTGACGATAGATAGCATTCCCATAACGTAGAAAAATGTTATCCAGAAGAAAGGTAAGCGCTTTTAACATGCTCATCTGTGAAGAATGCCAGTTCAGCGTTTCACGCCAGAAATGATTTATTTTCTCTTTCAATAGTCTTCCGAACTAATTAAGTAAAATTGTCTTTAATACGCTCATGTGGAAGAGTAGTGTAAAGTGAAGAAAATCAAAGGTGCTAAGTGTGGATGCTAGATACCTTTTATTTTGTAGTTTACTTAAGACGTCATTAGAGTTTTTAATTGACCAAAAGGGATTAATTCCTTAATTCTGATAAGCCTTTTCACAATGCTCTTTAATTTTAGTTAGACAAGAGGTTAATAATAATGACCGTATTGTAATGGTACAAGAGATTGAATTTGCAAAGAAACGCGCTTTGTATGTTTTTTATGGAGTTTAGGTATCCAGTGCATTGTTGGGAGCTTATGTTGCGTAATTAATTTCCTGAGATGAAACATCAATATAATGTAATATAATATGATTATCACATTACTAGATGCTTTATTAGCGGGGACAAAAACATATTTAGAATGTAGATCTTGAAATGATAGTTTCCATGCCATTTTTATAGGATGGACAAAAGTACCCATACAATTTGACAGGATGGACAAAATAACCATTCCAGTTTGACAGGGTAGACAAGAGCCCACACAACAGTTTGACAGGGTGGCAAACGTACCCATATCAGTTTTATTGATGGCCACGTACCCAGTTTACAATTGTTAAATGAACAAACAACAGAGAATAGCGTGCATGACGAACAAGGAGAAACGGATACGGATACGCATCCCACGACAGCCTCTCACGAATCCGGGGATAGTGTGGTTCAGGAAGCGTTCGATAAGTGTGCAGAGCACTTCGAAGAGGAAGCCAGAAGTCATGTCTATAACGACATCGCAGCAAGTACAGAAAAAAGCGATAATTACGGTCTTCACTAATAGAATGGTCTGGTTCGATGCCCTTCGCAAGCATCCAGTTTACAAAACCATCAAGAAGACGGCCACTAATCTACTTCATCTGGATGACTACAGTCCGGACGAGGCTGGAAAAGCGCCATAAATCAAAGAAAATACCTCTTTGATACCATATTAGAAGAATACAGTCCTCCAGAGATGGAGTCAGAGGACGAAGAATCGGAGAGCGGGACGGAACAGAATGACGCTTCTGAAACTGAAGCCGAGGAGCCACCGGTGAAGAAGTATAAACAGTGATGGACAGTGCTTACCGTAAAATTACATTTACATAAAACTCAAACATACTTCAAGAACTATACAATGACACTTCTGGCTGTATGAAATTGGAAGGATGACATGGATCTCATTTACTCTTTACCTCATAAACCTAGTTCTTTGTTTCTGTATAGATATGACATAAAAAGTATATATATGACTACACCGTATGTGTTTTAATGAATGAAATAATGCTGTGTACACCATAACATGGGTTTTGTTTCAAGATCAATTCTATTAATTTTCTTGACTATTAATGGGCTCTCAAGGTGTTACATTTTGGTTTTAATATGTTGCTGTGACAGCAAACTAGTTACCTTCTCGCCCGGTGGGTGAAAAGCAATTTTAATATACGCGTGTGGTCACTTCTACATATACAGTACAGACTCAGTATTACATATGAAATGCCATTGTCAAACCAGTTTGGATCTAGAGCAAAGTACATGTGAGCAAACAGAATATCAACAGTTTACGGAAGTGACACGCTGAAACAGACGCCGATTGAAAAAGTTTTGAAGCGAGCTAGCACACATTAATTTGTTTATTCAGTTTTGAAAAATAAAAAACCATACGCCGATCAGTTTAAGTTTCACCGCCACGTCAACTCGGCATCTGTTTGTTACAGCAATGAACTGGGCTAGCTTTCGACTAATCACGCTCTGGTTTGTGAGCAGTGTAGACCCTATGAGAGGTTGGTCCGAGATTATTCACCTTTGAACTAGATCATAGATCTGATCCGGGCTAAAACCGTTTTTAATAGACCCTGTGTAATCATATTCAATTAGCCGACGCTTCTTTGATTTGAGGCGGTCATCGCTAGCAATGTAGATCCAGGTCAGCGCTCGCGTTAAATGCTCGGCGTCTTTTCTGACTCACTTTGTTGTAGCTTATTACTGAGCAAACTTCCGATTAAAACACAGTGTAGACCAATCACTTTAGGATAAATGGTAGAGTGTGTCGAGTGACAAACGGTTTGGAATCCTATGAAAAGTAGTGGTTAAAAACGGAGCATAATAGTTTGAATGTATAGACTAGACACAATCGTTATCTTATTGTATCAAATCCTCGAATTTTCTGCTGAATAAATGCTCTTTTTAAAATGTTTTAACTTAATCCAGAAAAACAAGTGTCACACAATCTGAGATTTACATTCAAAATAAGTAGTTAATCGTGGGGTATGACTAAAGTGCGAAAACAACTTGTTTTCGCTCAAACAACTCGTAAGTGCGAAAACAACTTTTTTGAGCTTATTTGGGGAGTTTTAGCCCCGAATCAAATATATTTGGATTAATTATGATAAAACACGTTTATTGGACAAATTTCAGTAAAATTGGTTGGAAAATGCTGATTTTGTGACGTTTTTCCTTTTCCAAACTGACCCTGACCTTACCGTGGCCTTACGATAACGAAAAGTGTGTACGAAAACAAGTCATCGAAGACACATTTAATCGTTAATGCAATGGTTTAAATATATTTGGGTGCATTAGGATAAAATACGTTAATGTTGCAAGAGTAAGTAAAATACTATCAGAAATGATGATTTTATCGCAGTTTTTCTTAGAGTGCTGGTTGCGTAGCTACCGCCGTCCTACGAAAACAACATGGTGCGACGAAAAATCACGCCTGGAAAGGCAATTTTTGTAAGTTTTACTTGGAAACAACTACATTCTGATTTCTCATGGTCTCCTTCGTGTATGCGCCAAGTTTCAGCTTAATTGGTATCAGATTTGAGATACTAGGTGCAAAATGATTTCAATGTTTACATTTTTTCAATTCTCCGTTTCGCACATCCGGGTACTGACCAGACGGCTCTTTTATAGTAAATTCTACACAATCAGTATAGAATCTGATCAGAGGGCTCATTCATCACATTTATATCATATGCAAACAGTATAGACCCAGATCATAAACGATCTCATTCTCACATGTAACTTATATTGTATGCAAACAGTTCATACTCAGACCAAAGGACTCAATTATCACCTGTATGGTCTATGCAAACAGTATAGACTCGGATCAGCGGACTCATTCATCACATGTTTATTCTTTGCTAGCAGTATAGACCCAGATCACAAACGGCCCTATATCACAGGTAGCATATACTGTATGCAAACAGTATATACTCAGACAAAAGGGCTCAATAGTCACATGTATGATATATGCAAACAGTATAAACTCGGATCAGAGTGCTCATTCATCACATGTATATTCTTTGCAAGCAGTATAGACTCAGATCACAAACGGTCCCTTTATCACAGGAAGTCTATACTGTAAGCAAACAGTAGAGACTCGAATCAGAGGGCTCATTTGTCACGTTAATTTATATTATATGTATGTTAGCTGTTTACACAAGGATCACAGGGCTCATTTACCACAGATACATTCAATACATATCTACAATTATGAATCCATACCTTATAGTTTAGCCCAGACAAAAATAAATAATTAACATTGTTTGCATAAGTTTTAAGATTGTGATTGATCTGGTTCTTAACATTCCTCAGTAATTGCAGTGATCAAATGTACAAATCATTTTTTCAGTTTAAAACAATAAAATAATGCTTGACCGTTTATAATGGATATAGACATAATGATATTCATATTTTTATTTTATTTTTAATTTTATTTAAAACAAGAGAAGAATAATCGATACTAATAAGACTAACAATTGTCATTTGCAACGCATCACTGCACATGTGTCCAAAGACCTCCACATTCTATTTGTTGTTAACATGTGTTTGTTTAACTTTGCCACGCACTTATTTGATCTCTGGTGATTTACCCCTGGGGTGAATGATATCCTCCCCATCCCAGTGTCATACTGTTACTTGTTATCAGCAAGTCCAATATACACAGACTCCACAGTTGAACATCTGTTCGGGGGCAAAATGATAAGATGGTAAAATAATCGTCTGCCCTGAAATGTGTGCTTTCACCTAAAACCTGATTTCCACATGTTAGTAAGTTTCTAAAACATTTAGATAAAACGAAAATAACAATAATAAGTTGAGACACATTTTAACATGGCGATCGTTCGAAAAAGAATCACAATCCCCTGATCACGATCTGAACTCATTCAGATTAATATTTCTTTAAAATGACTATCAGGAAAAGGATTTATCAGAAATAAATAACTTGAACACTATATGTTATAAAATATGGAAAATATGGATCATCTTTAAGAACACACTCTCCAAATTAATACTTGTTTCTTATAACTTGAATCTAACAACTCATTGTAGATCTGATTTAAAAAAAAAAAGAAGACTACATACACAAATGCAACCTGATGTTGTTACGAGATAACTGTGTATATCGACGAATGCGATTGTCGGCCACTTCAATGGGTTGTTTTCCCCCAGATTCCTGCAGGCCACTTATACAGACAATCTTCAGAGCTAATCAAGTGCAACTTTTGGTCATATCACGTCTCAAAAATACCCCCTTGACCCTCATAATAATCAAAACACATTGTTTGATTTACAAAATCAACTTTTTATATTGTGTAATAGCGAGATTTGCTGTCGTAATGACACTTTCCGATGCATTGTCCCTATATGCCCAATACGTAACCAAGGAAAAGTTTCCCCGTAGTTAGGCTTTCTTCATTGCTTCTCCATAGAAGCATTATGGGCTAATATATGGAGTACACAGTACAATGTTAAGATTTAAAGTATATATTGAACAAGAAATGGTAAAGTCACACTGAATTTTAACAAAACACTTGATAAAATGATTAGTCAGTTTAGTTCGCATTTTAAACATCAGACATAACTTGGTCCGCGTTTTAGCCATTGCTGTTTGCTCTACTTAAAGATGTGAATTTCAATAAAGATGCGAGATTTATGGTTGATGACTGAGTTCTGCATTCTTACTCTATTGACGCATCAAAATAAGAGCGCTGTTTTCAAGAACTCTGGAACGTAGGCTACATTTGTCACGTGGACGTAACGTGATTTTTCGTCCTTTCGCCCCAATCGATAATTTTTAGCGTTGTGTATGCCGAAACCGCATTAAAATGAGCAGGACTTGTTGAAATGTAATTCTGAATGACGTGCCGATGTCCATGTTCGTCCAAAAAAGTTAAAATAAATGCGTGCGTGTCGGGTTTCGTAACTGTTCAACCGACGCTATAAATCGAATGTTCCCGGATGACAACTGTCCTATTAAACGACGCAAGGGAAATGCCACAAATCGGATGATTTTCTCTGGGTGCGATTCCTCCACTTTATCAAGCTTAAAATAGCGAGTAAGGTTGGTTTTCTGTGTTTCCTACAATCTTGCGGGACAACTACATAATATGACGCTTGCATAATAATTGTAT
>JAULCE010187748.1:0-19098 GCA_032359355.1 Macoma nasuta | reverse complement strand
CGCGTTTCTAGGCATCTCATTTTCGATCTAAACTATTTGCAAAGAAATAAGAGATTTGACGATAGCTTGCACATTGTATATCTATTGAGTTATTAGAGTCATCTATCAACCCTGATGTTACATTTACTGTTTAAAAGTTTAAAAACTCCTTTGTTGTCTTCCATACACGATGTGCACATAGTTTATCTACTGAGTTATTAGAGTCCTCTATCAAACCTAATGTTACATAAACTGTCTAAAGCCTCCTTTGTTGCCTTCCATTCAAGATGTACTTATCGTTTATCTATTGAGTTATTGTAGTCATATATCAACCCTGATGCTCCACTTCTGTCTAAAGATTACTTTGTTGTCTTCAATACAGGATGTGCACATAGTTTATTTATTGAGTAATTACAGTCCTCTATCAAATCTGATGCTACATTTACTTCTAAATACTCTTTTGTTGTCTTCCATACACGAATTGCACATACCTTATCTTTTGAATTATTATAGTCCATTATCAAACCTGATGTTACAGTAAACTGTCTAAAGGTTCCTTTTTCATTTCCATACACAATGTCTGCAAAATTCAGGAAGCTTTTTGCCAGGTTTCTGCATTACTTTAATTTTGCAATAAAACCTTACTCTATAGAAGCGCATCTGGATGCATTTCTTATATGTATGTCAAACATAGCATTTGCTTTTTCGTAGATGTTCAGCCTCTTCATCAGATTATTTCTCTGTGGATAGGTCTGAAATAGCATATGAGGAAATGGATAGAGCAAGCACTTATCATTACAAGATAACATCTTTTCTCTGTGAATGATCGCTTAATTCATATAGCAAGTTATTTATTTGAATAAAAAGTATATATATAGTTTCTTATTTTCAAAAGGAGGCAAGCCAAGTATGTACCAACAATGGCTCGAGAAAGAAAAGGGGAACAACAAGATTATGTTTGGCGGGGAAATACCATACTACGATTATTAGATCTAATAGAGGAACAAGGTAGCAACTAGCAACACGATAGATGTCGTGGAGAAGTAAAGGAATCATGTCAGATATTAAAACATAATAAGAGATATGAACGTTTAACCTTTGACTCCTTGGAAACTATTTTGGCACCTCTGTAGAAGACTTCTATTAAAATCATTGTCGGAAATGGACCATTTGACCCTAAAGAGCAAATGTTCTATTTCATACAATTTTCTAAAAAACATTCAAAATTGACACTTTCTATTTTGCTAGATGTTATTCCCCATCATTTTTCACTTCAGTGTCTTTTGAGAGAGCTCTAAAATAGCATAAAGGGTAATGGGGGAAAACGATTTGCCAAACCGTCCTGTAAATTAATACGCGCGGTTCTTAGAGAAGAACTTTGATCAGGGTTTCCAAAATATCTTATATCACTGATACCGAACAAACTTGTTCCACAAAAAGCACAAAGAACCAATTGACTGTGAAGAAATCGGTCCTTGAGCCTTGAACATTGCGTAAGCGGAGATAAACAACTGTATTTCCAACTCCAATGCATCATCTGATCATTGGAGGCCTATGTTAAAAGTGATAACGGACAGCGAGTGCAATAAAACATTTTTTTCTGGAATCTGCCAAACAGTGCAGATTCCCGAGGTTTACAACATTACCCATTAAGTCACTAACCCTTTACCCCATACACATATCTATATGTATTTTGAAAATAGTGTAGAAAATGGAGCACTCTGCTCATAATGAGCAAATATTTTATTTTCCACAATGTTTCAAATCAATTCAAAATTGTCAATATTTGTTCTTGCTAGATTTTATTCATTTGCATCAGATAGTATCCTTGTTGATCTAGATAAATCTTATGAGTAAAGAATTGCTTAACCCTTTATACCTAATTTGATGTCTAATTAGTAGCGTGTTTGCCCCTGACCGTTCCAAGGCGGTACTCCTATCTTCACCCTAGATTTATGTCTGTTTTTTGTCCAAGTGTGTCTTCTATATGTAGCGTATGTTCGTGTGTATGTGTGAATATGCTAAAAATTTACTTGTGTCTGTGCTGTTCGGGTGGCTGTTTGTTTTGTATGTGGTATGTCCTGCAAGACCTTCTTATCTATTTTTACCTCATTCCAATTTATAAAAAAAAAGTCTAGACATGTATTGAATGTTGTAATGTCGTTATCACAGCGTTGGGTCTAAACTGTTTTCAATAAAACAGTCGAACCTCGTAACCTTGAACTTGATTAAGTCACATCGATGCTTTAATCAAAACTAACTCTGAATCAAAAAATTTTTAGTTGTTTTTTGTTTCGTGAATACTTATCGACGTTTTGGCGACAGTTTGTATTTGTTCGAATTACCGGAAGTTCGAATTTAAGGTATTAAATGCCCAATAGCCTTCAATTCAACCAAAACATACACATAAATTGACACTGACAGCTTTAAAAATGTAACAATGTGTAAATCCACGGTGCAAATTGACAAGTTATATATATAGTGACATAATTTTCTTTAGATTACCTCCCTCAGGTAAGTTTGTTTCCATGATTTATCTCCCCTGAAAACTAAAAATAAGTAAGTTTCTCCAGTTAGCATTGTGGAAGCTTAGATTTCTTTATGCAATATGAAACGGAACCATCTAATGTAGCTTTCTATCGATAGTTTTTCCTCGAAAATCAAATTAAAATGCTCATGTTTAGACTTCAAAAATGTATATTTCCCCATAAACTTAAATTTTAACTTAATAAAGGTTATTTCCCCAAAATTTAATAAAACTTGAAAATACTCTTGGTTGAACATTTTTATTTTTGAATGTCTTTTACGTGGCAAAATTATGTTAAAATATAGCCATCCAGTGGCAAAGATATGAAATATGGCTATTAGGCATCTAATACCTTACTTTGAACTAAGGGTAAATAAAATTAATAAAAAAAGTTCCTTTTTCTTCGACTAAACGAAGTTCGACTGTAAATTATTCATCAACAAAGTTGAAATCTTTAAATATTTGTAATGACAAAAGGATAACACAAGTAAAGGAAAAACAAGTTTAGATTCAGGGCCAGTACAACAAAGTATGGTATATATGATGCATAAACCAACACCAGAATAACACGCTGTGCAGACTTATCTAGCTCAGAAAGGTCTTGCTACACTATGACAGATTTCTGGTAACCTTTGTTTTTGGTCATAAACGTTCCGTTTATTGAAGACTAGAAACAATCCTATATGTAAGGGATACAAATCAACTCAGAGTGCCTTTAAAAGGACCATCTGATTCTATTAACACTGTTGCTATGTCATTTTACATCCGTTTTCTATAGTGTTCTAATCTTTTGCGCAATTCTTAGAATCATATAACAGATTGGTTAACTTCATTTTGGTGGGTCATACTTTAGTACAACACAATGTGAAAGGATTAAGTGTGGCACTACTCACCTATGATTAGGAAGGGTATAACACCGACGATGCTGACAAACTCCACCCCACACAGGCTGCACAGACCAAAGGCGGCAACTATACCCAGACCAGCGGGTAGCACCCCGGCGAAACCGAGCAACGCCCTCTGTCCGACGCTGTCACATCTCGCCGTAAGTGTGGCGACACAGGCATATGTTATCATCAAGGTGAAGGTCAATGAGAAAAGTCCAATGTCACCGGATACGTTTTTGCTAAGTTCCTCGCTCAGGGAATCGGCGTGGATATATTTGATCTGAAAATCTGGGTGTGAGTAGTCTTCTACTTTTGATAGAAAAGCGTCCTGCCACTTTTCCGCCATTGCTACATAATAGCTTGTATCTGTGCGTATATTCAAGGTCAGCGAAACCATGGTAGCTGATTGGAGTTTTCCGGAAACCACTGTTGCCTCGGCAACTTGTTGTTCGTAGTAAATATGACCTCTGGTGGAGTAACTGAAGAACGGATAATCTACAGAGTTTGACGTCACAGCTGCTGAAAATTCACTGTCCACAAACAAATCTCCGTCAACCGCGCAATTACCGTCTCTCATTCCGCAGATATCAGTGTAATTCACAGAGTTTCCATTGTCATCTGTAGATATCTGTGTCAAAAACGTATACAACTGGCCCATTGATATCAGAAAACTTGTATCCATGATGCTACCGCTGTTTGGACGGACAATTACTTGACCGTATTTACCGATGTCTGGCATCTGGTAATCGCGGAAGTTAGAGCCGCTGAGATCAGGGAATATACTCTCAAGTTTATCAGTGTCTTTGCTCGCCTGGCTGCCCATTGGAGTGTAGACTTCCTCTACACCGGTAACAATGTTAAGTTTGATCATGCCGACACTAAGTGCACAGTTGATGACGATGGCGACGAGCAGGACCTTCCATGGATTACGAGCCACGAATCTGCCATAAACACGGAATACCCGTGCGATGTTGCGATCCACCACAGTGAAACACTTGTTACATTTACATGCCATCACTCTGTAAAACATACAATTTGTATAATATAGCGCCGCTATACGATTTTAAAATTTAAGACATTGCAAATACAGTAAAAACTCATTATGTCGAAGTTGGTGGGTCTAGTTTGACTCTAACTTTAGGTAATTCGAACTTATATTTCGACATGCATCCACAAAGCAAAAAACTATGACCGGCATATCACACTTTTTACTGACCAATTAGTGAATCTATCTACAAATTTCTGTGTTGGAACAATTAATTATAATAACTTTTCAATGAATGGTGTCTTAATTTACATGAAACCCTGACGAGACTTTCCGTGAATATGGGAACATAACTGATTCTTATTCAGTAAACAACATATACTAATAATTATGAAAAAAGTCACCAGGCAACAGGTGCTATTTGTTATTACTGTGTGAAGTAAAAGGACGGCTGCCAAAGACACTTTTCTTTCAGATTTAGCAAGAATATTGTTTATAATAACGATATTTAACTAGACTTGAGTAGATTTAACCATTAATAACAGAAATACATCTGGATTTGGGTAGGCCTATGGATCGTCAACATTTTGGTTATAGAGGCAAGGATAAAGTGGACTATTAAAGTCTCAGTTTTATCAAGATTTGAGAGATATCTACATATTTAGGGTAAATATGGACTATTCTGTCGAAATATAAGTAGATTTGGGTAGGTTGACAAAACACGACTTGTTTAAAGTATTCTTTCATAAAGGGTATGTAGGATATGAGATTTGCACAGCAAATGGAATCTAACATTGAATGTGATCTGTTAAATAAGCCGAAAATGTTCTACTTTGAAAAAAAGCTATTAGACGTGTACAAAGTGTTCTTATCATTGACATTGGCAGGGTCTAATATATACTAAGTACATTTAGAAACGCAACATATCTAAGTATGAAATAGTTTTTGTACGTTCCAACTTATTGACCAAGTTGCATGCCCTTACTTCAAGATAATATTTCTCGTAAGATTTGAAGAATCCAAATAAACTTTAACATTCACTGCTTGCCACAATGGTTTATCTACTGGCTGTTTGAAAAAAAGCCAACATATTTGTAAGGACTTAAATCAACTATTAGACTGTAAATCCAGTTGTGAAAGCCGTCAGCTCTCAAATAGCCCCTTTTACATTGAATATATAGAGTGAATTTTGGAAGGCAATGAATGCCCCAGTTTTGTATTTCACCCCAAACCTTGTGAGTTATTTGAACTAAAAGTGGCTATTTGTGAAACTCTGTATGTTCAAATATTTTTTAATGACCCTTGTGACTTTATTTTTCGCATCCGTGACTTTCAACATGTGATTTCGACGGCCATGTTTTAGTAATTGTACTGAAATTTGGTGAAATTTGCATACATTTGAGTGTATAAATGTGTGTATTTTTCTGAACCGTATCTTTGTGTATGCGTTTTTAAATGTACTAACGTGTATTGCATGAATTGCAGGAGTGATTTGAATTAACCCGACTTTAAGAGGGCGGATTTAGCCGCCCGTGTGTGAGAGGGTTTTTTCCAATTACTATTGAAATTATGCAATACATGCATTTGTTTTGGATCATAGCCCAGACCAATGCATCTGAACTCCTGCTATAGTAATCTGAACACTGTTATTGATCACGTGGCTAATATCTGAGTGGTCGTCATTTCCAAAGAATAACTCAAAATACATCACACCATATCTTGAATAAGGCTAGCCTTGAACTTGCTAAGAAATTTGTCGTTTGCTCAAAAAAGTGTCATTTGCCTCATTTGTAAATATCGTCCAATTTTCTCAAAATTTGATAAAGCTTTTGTCTGAGAGTCAAACAACTTGGATCAAAATCAGACGATTCTCGTTTGCTACCAAAGATATAGTTATACGGAAAAAAACAACTTGAGTTTCAAAATTCTGAAGTTTAATTTGAATTTTAAAATGGCTGTCTTGTAAATATACCCATGCGGTATCACATTCCCGTATACTTGTCAGGCAGTATTTGCATGGTGTTTCTCATCATTATGCAAGCACTGTCCCCTTAGTTACCGTGTGGTTCCCGCAATGTTAGTCCAGTATGGATATATAATCAAGTGGATAATAACCGTCTATATGAGTTAAGTATATGGCTCATTGAAAACATGTGTATTATGTGTGTGTGGTATATGCATGAATGGCTTTATCAGGATGATGTCATATACCATCAAAAAATATCCAAAAATACGTGTCACCGGGTTGGTTTTCAAAATACATACCAAAATGTAAATGAACCTTAGTGGGTTTTTTCCTCGAAAAATTTGTAGAAATGAAAGGAAAAATATATTTTCACCATTCATTATACAGTATTCTTTCATCTTGAATCTGCCACAGAATCAACAACTTACTTCTCACGTACGTAAACAACTAAATCTTTATAGTCCTAACAGTCCTAACCAATTGCATGTAGACAACAGAGTATTTCAGTCTTTCGGAAACAGTGTAGTTTCTAGATGAGAGCTCCGATCAGAATATGCACTGTTAATCATCAAGTTCCAAATCTGTTGGGAAATCATTTTGAGTTGATGTATTTTTGTAAATTGATATTCACAGGAAAACAGTTTAGTCTGATAATAATGATAATGTAATTAATAATGAGTTCAGTTTTTTCAAGATTTTTATTTTCGCTTGGCAGCGCATGATATGCGCAAGTATCTATTTAAGTTCATTGTGTTTTGTTTTCTGTTCAGTGAAGAAGTGTGAAGGCGGTACTCCTATCTTCACCCTAGATTTATGTATGTTTTTGTCCATGTGTGTCTTCTTTATGTAGCGTGTGTTTGGACTCGTGTGTACGTGTGTGTGGATGTGTGTATGCGTTTGTGACTGTGCTGATTGGGTGGCTGTTTTGTGTTGTATGTGGTGTGTCCTGCAAGACCTTTCTGTCTACTTTGATTAGAAATATCACTTTCTTTGATCGAATTTATGGACCACGGCGACTGGTGGCGCAGTATGTAGCACACCAGGTTCTCATGTTTGTCTAGGATTTGACAATGTGGGCAAATGAACGGGGTTGAGGAATATTTTATTGAACTTCTTTGGTATGATTATAATTTGCCATTCAGGCAACATATCAATATGTGGCTCATTGTGTCCTGAATCAAAAGTGAATAAGCTGACAAACAATGAACCTTGTGACGTTTTAATTGCAAATGTGTAGGTTTACCCTTTTCTCGATATGCTATTTTTACACTCCTTCACAATGAACGTATTATGAATCTGTGATAGATAGGAATATTATCTAGGTGAAAGTAAAACACAAATTTTGAATTGGTTTGAAAGCATTGAGAAAAACGGAGAATTTGCTCATTATGAGCAAAGGCTCCATTTCTCAAAATATTTTCAGAAGTCATCTGTTGTGGAGGCGTCAACGACCAAATATATGGAAAAAAGTATAGTGGTTGCAGTGTTATTGTTATATTATACTTTTGTATGAGATGTATAACTTTCAATGCACACAAAATTAATCTCTTTAAATGGATGGTGAGATAGAGATCACTGAATACGCCGGAAACCGCTATGAAAAAAGCAAATCTCATTGATAAACTGTCTATCACGTAAATTATGTGTGTGTTTATTGTCTCGGATTGTTAACCTGGCAGGGCGGAGCTTCGTTTTGGATCTTTGCTTTTCGGTTTGAACCTTTTCAAAAAAATATTTGTTCAAGACTCCGCCTACTGTGAATATTTAATTAACCATGTGGTTATGGTGGCAGACAAAAAATGGAATTTTATAGATAAAGTCAAAATTATAAAAAAAATATGTTAAACATTTCAGTAAGCAAACAAAGTAGACAATGATCAGACAGCTCCTACACGAGTTTTGGTCTACTCTGTTTTCAAGGTAAAAAGGCTACATGCTACTGTGCTACGTTATAATAACAGTTACACCACTCTTATTACAAATTAATAATTTCCAAAGAATATTTTAAAATTTCAAACAATCTAGACCCTGATCAGAGGGCTGATCTTCAGCTCTAAACAACTGACAATTTTAAACAGGTGCATGCTGTTGTAAAAAATACATTTCGTACACTTAGTTTGACTGAAAACCCCTTATGAAGTGTGCAGAAAAATAACAATGCAGCCACTTCTGTTTATTTAATTTTTTTTATAAAGACATGTTAATATAGTGCTTCTCAGATCAAGTAACGGAAACATACGAATATTATAATAGTACCACCATAAAATATACGCAAGTTGATTCGTCTGTGTCAAGGGTTAGCTCCGCCCTGCCAGGGAAAAATATCCTAGACAAGACATGATGGGGTCCAAGAAGATTAACCGGTGTTTTGGATGAAAAGATTATAATTCATAGTGATCTTCATATTGAAGATAATATCAAATAATACAGCGTGTTTACGTGTCGCGTTGAATGTTTGAGAGAGTTTAAACTTTTGTGTGTTAAATTGTGAGAAGCAATGTACGTGCTTCCTTGTGTGAAACTACAGATTCATTCACAAGTGGATTATAGTAGTTGCAGTAAATACGAAAAGAGACCAGGATGAGTGTAAGATTACTCTCTCTCTCTCTCTCTCTCTTACTCTCTCTTTCTCTCTCTCTCACCCTCTCTCTCATTCTCTCTCTATGGATTTTCAAACAAATACACCATGAATGAAAGTGGCTATATACAGAGCCGAGCAGTGAAAACAGTTGAGAAAAATTAAAAAAAACGTTATGCATCTACAAATAGAATCATTATATGAGAATAAGCTCTTTAGTGTTTGATACCATATATATACAGGCTCATGTCCAGCAGTGCAGATCCAGCGCAATAATTCGTTTTTTTTAAACTCTGGGCAGGTTTTGTATCAATGTGTTATCGAATGAGTTGAGTTGATTTACGTCCGTGTCTGCCAACTTTGGACCTATTTGACGCCCCATCGATAGGGAAGCGGAAACTCGAGCAACGCCCTACTATTTTTCCATAGAGCCATCTGGTTCTTTTACATGCCCAGTGCTTATCACAGATACATAAGACATAAGGTTTAAAGTATCATCAGAAAGACGTGGTCCGGCGGGGGATCGAACGCACGACCCCTGCATTATTTATTGAAAGGCGTCTAGTGAGCTGTTCCTATTGAATAAGTGGGATAGTCCACTCAATCGATATTTGGTGAATTTGCATCAATGACTTATTAGAAATGCTCAAGTGGCTTTATTTAGATGTGGGGAGCACTTTGAGGTGGTTCTAATGAGAATGTTTTGTAATGTTGCAAGCCTGACATCTCATTCTTAACCTCAGAAAGTTAGTCTAATGAGATGTCACATGACGATGTGCTATTTATTGATAATTGAATTTGAAACAAAAACTATTATATATTTGACACTCAAATCATTCTCTGTCTCGATCGATAATGGTCAAATTTAATTTTTGCAGTCTGGATCTAGTTCAGGTCTAAAAGGAAAAGTAATGGTCACTGTATAAAGCTCAGTTTTCATGTTTATATAATATATTGAAGTTGCAGACCCTTCGCAGATAGTCCATTTTGTTATTTTAAACGATTTTATCGCAGATAACGAAACAGTTTCGTTGACTGATATTGTTGCCGGAATTAACTAATCATGTAAAACAATCAAACTATGAATGTTTTGGAGTTTCGGTATAATATATGTAGGAACTTATATATATGACCAATCATGTAGAGCAATGTAAAAGAGGGGCAGTTTGGCAAACATTCGCATGGTTACAGATTCCGCGATAAACTCCAACTGACACACTTACATAGCATACATAAAACTCGCCTAAAGAAAGCATAAGTAATGAGAGATCACAAGGTAGGACTCAAACTCATATGATATATACACACATATCCAAATCTTATAATTAGAGCATCTAAGGCAGAGGTACATCTATGAGCTATGTGGATAATATTTGCATTATCCCAGTCAAAACACAATCATAGGAACACTCACACGAAAGTCCTCTCGAAAGCGGCTCAAATAAGATTGTCTAGCCAAGGTTAACCTAATTAACTCCAACAGGGACAGCGGGAGAGACGCTATTCCTCATCGCTTCAACGCTAACGTAACGCAAACAAAATGCAAATATTATGGAAAATGACAATTTTCTGACAAAATTTTCTATTACAATGAGTGTCAAACAGTTTTGAACCAGATCAGACGCCGCGTCTGATCTTGCTCAAAACTGTTGTACAGGTTGATAATGATCAACGTCCGCGTGAAACGGTAAAGACTAGCGTTTCTGACAATGTACGTCTACGAATTGCGGCGAGGCTCAACACGAAGTTAACAAAATCCTCTTTTGTCGGTGTTCTTTAAAAAACACGTATATGACATTTTTCAAAAATGTCACTTACGTGTTTTTTGTATAAAATCTTCGAGGTTGTGAAAAAACATTTAACTTCCATTTTTACAAATTGCACTTGCTTGGTTTTAGAAGATATAGTCGGTGTGCTTCACGACTGATGTGGCATTTATTGGGCTTGTTGTGACAGTTATGCCGATTATATACTTATATTGTGTTATTGTCAATCTGTAAATATATAGTATTTTCATTACTGTAATAACCTTGACAACCAAACTCAATCTAAAGGCCACTCACTAGAATGTTGTCAGACTGGTGACTCCAAGGAAGGAGAGGTCGCATGTTTGGGCTTGTTGTGGCAGTTTTACACCATTCTATATATTTCAATTGAATATATAGAAACAATGTGAACTTGTTTCCACTTACATGATTATCATAGGAGAGATCCTTTAAATATTGGTGTAAGATGCACCAAGACATTGTTCATTGAAGTACTCGATATATGTGGTACATCGGAACATTTTACAAAATAAATCATCTCGCTGGGCTTGTAATTAAAGCAATTAATTTATCAACTCGGTGTGGATTATCTCTTAACAGACGAAATAGAAAGTCGTAAATCTGTCAATTGAAATATAACGGAAAGTGTGTTCTATATGTTTACGAGTTATGACGTATTGTTTTCTTTATATGTAATGCAACTTTATGTAAAAGTCAATGGTCATATTTAGCGTATTTATATTTGTAAATAGCCAATGGCATGTTTGATGACGACATGCCAAATAAAGTAAAGTTTAGAGTTAAGAGATGAGAGTCGAATAACCCTTATAGTATGTATAAAAAGTTGCAAACTGACAAATTAACAAACTGTTTCGACTTAACTCAGGAGTGCCTTAATGGGATATTCTTGACAGGGTTTGTAGACTGTAATATACATTATAAAATGTTAGTGATTGTATATTTGTACTTTAAAAATAAACTGATATGTTCTTTAGTCTTCATGCAATTGAAAAGTCAAATATAAATCACACCTTGTCAAATGCTTTTGATATTTTGCAGCAAATATTTTAAAGAAATATTATCATATGCACACCAAAGAATAGATGGAATAACAGGTTACAGTTTGATATTGGTGAGATTCGATAGTTATTTTATATAGATGGGAAAAACTATTTGACACTACATGAGTCTCTTATCTCATCTTTTGATATTTACTAGTATCAATTTTATGAATTTACTAAGCCTTTACTATTAGTAGTGTTTAGTAATTCCTTGAATGTGATGGCATTTGATCTTTTCATGTGATACAGTTTGATGATAATTTTTCTGGTTTCATTTTAGAAGATAGTGTATGTCACCAGGTGGATCATTAATGTCCCATAATTTATGTTTTCTATAATGGAAGTCAATGTTTAGGAATACTTGGCAGAGCGGTTAACTGTTCTAAATTTAAGATCACCTAGTGCATAATTAGGTCTGGATTCTAACACCTATTCTTCTAGATCTATATTTGTTAAACATTGAACAAAATCTGCCTATATGCCACCTTTCTAGACTGGTGCTCCGATGTAGAAGAGTTTTGGTCTACTAGGATTTGTTTAATACTTTAATTCTTAAACGATTATGTTGTATATCATCTTGTGAAAGTCAGAGTTCAGATCCACCTGTGTCAGAAAGGACGTTTTTGATATAGATGTCCTTTTAAAAAAAAATAATGCATGTATTTGTACAATCTATTTGCGATTTTGCTCTGTTTTCATATGATCTAAATATTCCAGTATCCTATCATTATAGCTTTGACCCCAATTTCCAGAGAGTAATTTCGGAGTTCCGAGAACAACACATACTTTGATGTGTTTGTTTGAAATTGCCAATTTTTCGCAAGAATTCAGTATGGACTCTCTCAATAACATCTATTTTATATCCCCATATGAGTAGGTAAGTATAGAACCTACACTTTGGTCAAATAGTTTCAACACGAGATAGAGGGGCTAATTTAAGTTATACATTCTGTAAAATAATGAAAACATTCTCAGAATTGTTTCCCAAGTATTTATATAATTTGACTATTTCAATTTATGAAGAATTATTTTTGTATTTATAATATTTGGACCATTTCGGGGCAAATATAAAATTGACAAAACATTTGTAAGTAAGATTTGGTCCAGGGGGTGGGTGCACGGTAGACCTTTGTAGGATCCAGCCTCAAATTTGATATATCAGTCCGGGCATCCTAGTCTCAAATGATTGTTTGTAACCTTTGCTGTAATGTGTCAATGACAGAACTTTAAAGGACATACGGTTATCTACTTAACTAGATGGTTGTTTTTGTCACAAAAACATATGTCTCCCCCTGGGAGTTTGGTTTATTTGAAATCGTTTAAGTGGTTCAAGAGATATGGAGCGGACGCGTAATATAGTCAAATAACATTTGACCTCTAATTTCGACATTGACATTGAATCAAGCTGGTTGTACCTTGCACTCTACACATCGTCTCATTATGGTGAACATTTGTGACGAGTTATTTCAAAACATTGGAGCGGTCCCACGTAATGGAGTGGTCACAATGTGTTAGCTTTGACCTCAAAGTGTGACCTAAACCTTTAACCTTTAAGAGATATAGAGCGGACATGAAATATAGTCATATAATCTCTTATTTCGACCTTGACATTGAACCAAGATAGTTGCAACATGTGCTCCGCACATCATCTCATTATGGTTAACATTGGAGGCGAGTTATTTCAAAAATTTCAGGCAGTTCAAGAGATATGGAGCGGACAAGAACTATAGTCATATCACCTTTGACCTCTTTATGCGACTTTGACCTTGAAATATGCTGGTTGTAACATTCGCTCTGCACATCATCTCATTATTGTGAACATTTGTGGTGAGTTATTTCATAAAACTTCACAAGCGGTTCAACAGTTATGGAGCATGTACGATTTGCAACAGACAAGACGGACAAACAAACAGACAAACTCGAGCAAAACAAATATGTATTCCATATCATTATATGGGGGAGACATAATGATGTTGTCAAGTGTAAACTGAAACAGGATAACGTATAATATGTAGTTTTCTTAACCCCTTCACTGTCATGGCAATTATGTTCATGCGCAATATTTCGCCTGCTTCATTTTTAAACTTCACAGATTCACTTAAAAGTTTGGCAATTATTTTTGGCTGAGTATCAAACAGCTTGGATCCGGATGCGACGCCGAGTTACTTCGCGTCTCATCCGGATCAAAGCTCTTGAATATATGAAACCATGGTTGGGGGTATGCAGTGAATGGGTTAAAGGTTAATAAAAAAGCAACATGATTTTGCATTTTTCATAAAAAAGTGCATAAAGCATTTGCTATATACATATATCGACCGGATAAATATGGTGATTAACGGCAGAAACTATTTTAATTTTACCAGCGTATGCGACATATTTAATATAAAAAATATATATTAAAAACAGAAATATTGCTAGAAGCGGAACATATGTTCCAATATGAACATACTATTTCATGACTATTTTGTCGATAATCGCTGTGGTTTATCGTTCCAGATAATTAATGAATGGTTCGAAGGGCATGTGAAAATGTTTCGTATAAAGGAAATTCCATTTAAAAAAAAGTCTGAAGGGGATGTCCCATTTGAAACTTCAATCAATGATTCTCTCGTGCGAGCACTCATTCTCCCCAGCGCCACACAATGCGTCTTATTTACCCAACTCCGAGTCCGACGTCTATAGATAAACGACAATTTGCTTTGCTTTGTGTGTTCAAGGCTAACCATGCACATTGCATAACAACACCTTTATACTCAGAAGTTATATTTGGATCATATTGATAAAATTGTTCAACAACACCTTTATACTCCGAAACTATATTAGGATCATATTGTTCAAATTGTGCAATGCTTCCTTCAAACAATATTGTAATGTGCAGCGCAATTGTGTGTGTTATACGTCGCTTAGACAGTATTTCAGTCATTTTATGACACCCGGCCAATTACTGTCGGAATGAGACTTTATTTGGGCAAAGGCGGGCAGCTGGGAAGAACCAAAGGGGGTTGGTGCCAAAAAGGCAAATCCATTAATTAAATGCTTTATTATAAACATCTATTATATAGACTTTATGGAAAACATATAGCATATAATCATGGATTTGCCTTGTTTGGCTAACTTGCACCTTTAGACCCATCGACTTTCCACAAGTCAGCCGGAAGGCTTCCAAACAAGACACTCTGAACCCGTCCAAGGCCGGGATCGAACCCTCGTAGGGATGAGCTCAGTGATTGTGAGTCGAAGACTGTAATCAGTGTTATGAGTTGACTGTTTTTTTTCCAATTTCATGAATTGGAAGGCAACATCGGCAGTTATAAATTGCATACAAATACAAACGACTCTCTATTGTCAAAGTCAAGGAACTGTTTTTATAACTTCGAATTAACCAAAGTTCGAAATAAATCGAACTTCGGGTAATTCGAACTAAAACAAAAAAATCCCCAGCTTCGTCACGTATCCACAAAGCAAAGATATATATTTAAGGTTCAGGTTTTAGTTTCGACTAAAGAATGAATTCGACTTAACTGAGTTCTAGATAACGAGGTTCGACTGTTCAATATTCAAGCGCCACACGGACAATATAGAACGTAGCTACACGCAGTTAGAAAACAGAATGTGTTTGCTTTGTCCTAACTTTGATTAAAACATGTTTGTGACGTAATCCTATTGTTCTCGCTCTCCAATATATCTACTATTGGAGCGTTAAGAATAGAATACAGTCCAATATCTTCACAGTCCAATATTACTGCGAAACACTCTCAATATTCGAGGGTCGGATTGTTGAGATGTTTGAAAAATAACATATCTCGTACGCTGTACATGCAGCACGAGCTTTTCGCTCTAGCCGAAGGCTAGTCTGTATAGATTCTTCTAACTGTAGCATGCTGAAAACTGTATTTTGTTGATATTATCATCCCATTAACATGCTTATGAGAAAAATAAAAATACTTATTTGTCTTAATTGTCTGCAATATAACACTATGTGCCAAACTTTAGTATAGATAGAAAAAAAATTAAAAAAATAGGAGGATATTTTAAGTAAGATATAAGCCGAAAATTGTCCATTATGTCGAATATTGTTGAAATTTCGGCTTTACGCGCCTCGGGCTCTCCAATATCTAACATAATGGACAATTTTTGGCTTATATCGATTACGTAATAGGGAGTGGTTATAGGCAGAAATTGGCAAAACATTGGCAAACTGTGTGGATTCCGGTCAAATGATTCACACGGGAATAACTTCATCAGATTTTATACACGGTTTATATCAATATTGAGATCGTTATTCCTAGTGAGATCAATGCAAAACATTTCGATGTTGTGAATAATAAATGGGTAATGAGTGAACCGATATGTATCTAAATATCCATCCATTTCATCATTTGTTTCTTTGTGGATAAGTCTAAGATGCATGTGGAATAAAGGGTATCATACATTTATAGAGTGACGGAAGATGTGTACGGCACAGGAGATAATCTTATTTGGTATAATGTAGACCTACGTCATACACGTGTATTTTACGTGGTGTCTAACCAGGTCTACATTGCCTGTCAACAAATTTATCTACAACTCTGAATATACACCATATTTTAAACATAACATCAAATCTGTGTCTACATTGTTTGCAATTCCGACGACAATAATGTATTTAGTCGTCATTGCAAATATTGCCGTCCCGATCAGATGCCGCCCTGACAAGATCTATATATTTATCTTGAATTGAGATCGAACAACGACCGTACAGAGCAACTTTATTGAGATACCACTCGAAATAAAGCCAACTGCATGATTATATATAAAGAAGGCAGGTATCTTGGTTTTTTGTTCTAAAGTGACGAAATGTGCCTGGCAAAATTTAATCGTGCATTACAAGTTACTATAGCTGGATGTCATCCTATATTGCTATGCTTTTTGGACCGATTTGGGGCCGACATTCGGCCCCTATCATATGTTTCATTCCTAATATGTCAATAACAATTCCAAGTCAGACCGAGTAAGAAATATATAAATATTTACACCAAACACAGGTTACATAATGAAAAAAAAACCGCTGTGTTGATATGTAGTTATATCTACTTTATCTAATTCTAAAACAATTTATTTTTTAATATTTAAAAGTTGAAATTCCCAATTTTAGTTAAAATTACGCATTTTCACTCATTTGAAAGGCCTCGGTCCGATTCCCGAAATGATGAGAAATACACTGTGCATAGTGTCTTTGCCAGAAACATATGTAAAATCTTATGACCAGATGAATCAGATCAAATTTCCCCCAAAATCAATGGAAGTGAAAACTGTCTGGGTTCTTAATCGATCAGAATTGAAAGTTGTATATCCTCAGGCGCTTAACCATTTCATCCACGTGCTATTTTTAGACTTATCCACAAGTACAGTATCTGATGAAAACGATGAATATCTGAGCAAACGAAAGGTGCCATTTTTTATTGAAGGACAAAATTGTAGGAAATACGTTACGAGCAAATGTTTCATTTTCCAACATATTTTCAATAGTCTGCTAAAGAGGTGCTAAAAAGTCGCTTAGGTGGAGGAAAGGGTTAATAATGAAACAAATTGTAATTGTCGTATGCAGCATCTTACTTCAGTTATGGCATATATATAATGTGATTTAGCCCTTTAGTCCATATAATCGCCATATTGACGATTAATATTTAAGTTGACGTTTGAAAACATTGTGAGAAAGTAAACAAGATTTTTAAAGGCATTCAAAATTTCCTGACTCTTAGATATTCATCATTTTCAACTTTTTTTTCTTTTGGTAAATACGTCTAAAATAGCTTGTGAAGTAATTTTGTTTTTAAAGATATGCATGTTTTATATAATTGCTAAATGCGCTGATCATGGTTTTAATCTAGTCAAAGTTAGTAGTTTGCATTGAAAATATTATAGTAGCATCCGAATATACCTGTTATGTTTTTCACTTATAATTCAATTATTAGAACAATAAAATGCGAATGGTGCCGCCATACGCAATCAGGTAAGATTCAGAATACTTGTCATCTGATCTGAACCCAAGCTTTTGAAGCTCAGAATGATCAAAGTCTGGCCCCTTACCATACAGTCAATTTGTCGTCTGCTGTGTTTATTCTTTAAGTGTTAATTGAATCAGACGATTTTAAATTTTAGATAGACAAAATAAGATAGAAAATAGATAAAAAGTAAAATAAATCACAACTCACTTTTTTCAGCTTGTCCTGCTAGTCATCTGCATCTGTTGTCTCACACCGGTGTTACGCTGAAATAAGGTGAATATTCATCCATATGTTTATAATACCAACTTAATTTGCATACCTGTCTATTGGCTATCAATCTAGGACGCACGTGTCAAGACAGACACTACTACGCCTTAATTCATAAGTGCATGATATCAATGAAAAACCTACTCAAGGTTACAAAACACGTGTTTACAATGTTGAAATAATCATGTCGTAAGCAGAAAGGCAATAATATTTTATTTATTATTCCTGTTTGCAATCCATTGGTTGCTTGTATTCTATATGTTTAGTCAAGCAAAACTATGTCATGTTAACAAAATAATTCGACCTTGCAGATTGAAAAACGGTACCTGCAATACACTTATTCTTATTTTTATTATAACTAAGAGATGAAGACGGTATATATAATTCATTCTCTTACTCTCTAACTTTTACATCCTTACTTTAAATAATCATCATTCATCTTTTAAACATATTTTATATAAAAACAATCTGCTGCTCAAGTTCTCGTTTTCTGAAATTCTCGTCTGCTTGATTTTTATGCCCCCTGAAAGGGTGGCATATAGTAGTTGGACCGTCTGTCTGTCTGTCTGTCCGTCTGTCCGTCCCCTAACACCGTTTCCGATCAATAACGCTTAGGCTCAGGAACCTTAAACTTGGTAGGCTGGTTGGTCATGACCGGCAGATGAACCTTATTGATTTTGAGGTCAGTCGGTTAAAGGTCAAGGTCAGTAAGACCTTTAGCTGAAAAACGGTTTCCGATCAATAACTTGAGAAGCCTTTGACCCAGGGACCTCAAATTGCATAGACTGGTTGGTCATGACCGGCAGAGGAACCCTATTGATTTTTGGGTCAGTGGGTCAAAGGTCAAGGTCAGTGTGGTCTTGAACTGAAAAACGGTTTCCGTTCAAGAACATGAGAACGCTTGCACAAAGGGACCTCAAACTTTTGTAGGCTGGTTGGTCATGAGCAGCAGATGAACCTTATTGATTTTGAGGTCAAAGGTCAAGGTCAGTGTGGTCTTGAGCTGAAAAACAGTTTTCGATCCATAACCTGAGAACGCTTGCACCCAGGGACCTCAAACTTCAGTAGGCTGGTTGTGGCTGTGAGTACATCTTG
>JAULCE010187637.1:0-11544 GCA_032359355.1 Macoma nasuta | reverse complement strand
TGTCGTTTTTGTAGTGTAGGTGTATACTTTTCTTCTTTTAAATAAGTCGAGTGATTTTTATTTGTTGTTTATCATGATGTATTATATTTGTATTTGCCGTTTTACTTAAAACGTATGAAATGAACATTTCCGAACTCTACCTATTTTAATGCTATTAGATTAATATAGTTATTAGCCGGGCGTCGCGAAATGAATGAAATACTGTCGATGCAACGTAACACCCAACACCTCCCACCATTTTTTTATATGAATAAAATAAATAAAAATAAAAATAAAACAAAAATCTTATGTTGTGAGTAATTTTCACGCCGACATCGGAAAACACGTGCAACGGACCGACTCGCGTGTCGTGTTATGACGTCACACTGGTTAGTTTGACGTCATCAGTTGAGTTATATGCTGCTCTGGTCGCTTTACATTTTTGTATGTTACTCGTCCTGCTAGTGACCTCTGTTTACATTTTTAAACTCAAAAACAGACTTATTTCCTGTAAAATTACTTTAATGATGATATTGTAATGATCTGGCTTCCGAAACATCCGTGACGTTTAGATCATATATTTTGGCAGTTGATCTATGCATCCTGGCGATCACTGTGATCATTGATTGGGGTTTCAACTTATTGCAATCGATAAAGGAGTTATTTAAATACCCTATTGATGTGTTAATTCCTTCGTTAAGGCGGATACTCATTCATTAGTTCATGTTATTTCATCTACTGAACAGGTGCTCCGGTGCAATCTTTGTTTAGGACTGAAGCGATTTTGTGTGGGATTGTTGTCCTAGTTACTTGTACTCAAGTACAGTAGCGCGCCTGTCTTTAAATAAAGATACATTTTATAAAGACCAATATTTTACATGTTTAAGAGTAATTATCTTATTAGATCTACCAACAATATCTAAGTATGTTTGCGAGTCTAGTCTATCTTATTTAGGTTGATGGGTGTATCTTTATCAAAGTTATACAATCAGTCGACTTCATATAAGAATCGGTGCAGTGACGTCAAACGATTTACTTTTGCATTCAGAGTGCATAAGAAATGGTGTGCACTAACGTGACTTAAGTTTTTTTTATAAATACCAGGCTCACGGCCAGAGCGTTTGACTTGGAAATTTGTTTTTTTTCTATTATTTTGTTTTTTGTTATAGATTATTATACTTATGAGATGATCTTTTTGCCACCTATGTTAAAACTTTAGAGAAATTGAGGAGAGAGAATAAGCGCTACAAACGCCAAGAGCGTTACAACATGCCTTCTGAAAGAGAATTTTCCTAAAACAAAACACTCGCATAGGAGTTATGATTTAAGTCTGAAAAAAGTTATAGCGAGTTAAATATTATTTCCTTACTTTCTGTATGCGCCAACTACCGCTAATGCGTTATCGGGATGTCCACAATGTGCGTTATTCTAGATGACCACTTCATTGGCCATTTGGTATGGGTCTTTATTGATTTGTCGATTGAATTTTACAAAAATAAGAATGCTGATACTATTCGTGTCGAACGATATGACTTGTGTGTCTATCAGTTTTGGACACACACTTATAACAAGCATTTTTGATTCAATCAACTTCTTATAAGTATATCCGATTCACAAGTAAATTGCGTTATTTTTGAATCTATGTCGTTTTCAATTTGTTAATTAATGTATGCATTTCATTTCTTTTTGCATATGCAAGAGTCCTCACAACGCAATCAATGAATTAAATTGAATACTAACCTCTAATCGCGACCAAACTGGTGTAGTCCACCAGCTTGGATTCGGATCAGACGCCTATGAACTCGGCGTCTGATTCGGATGCATTCTGTCTGACACCCAGACATTAAATTTCAAATAAATCAAACAAGGTTAAGAGAGCAGACTATTTTTTGGCACAGGATAAGGGCAGATATGTTAGAAAAAATGAAGTAATAGTTCATCTTATTTCATTTCTCTACCAAACCCAATGGTGTTAGAGTTTTCAGTTCAAGGTAATCCTGATCAATGACCACAACACATGGTCTGCTCGAGAAAGAAGGCTTATATCAGTGTAAATACGCTGCATATCTGTAGCCCTATTTAGTACACATATGGATGGATGCTGACACCTTTATAGCACATGCCTTTTGAAAATATTGCATAACGTGAAGCAATTACAATTTAATCAAACTTCGTGATATCGGAACTTATAGAAAAGTGTCCCGCTAACATCGACATAACAAGTTTTGATTGTGTATAACACTTTATTATTTTGGCATAAGACTATAATAAGTAAAATCTGCAGATGATGTGGGACGATCTAAGAAACGCGCGATATCAAATAATATTGAAACAAACTTGCTAATCTTACTTTACTAAACTCAAATAAGCATTTACACGTAGATCGAAATGAAACTGGTGCGAAGTATCAAACATTGAGCTAATGATTAAACATGTTTTAGCACTTGTTAAGGATATGGGTGAGAGGAATTATCATACCATGACACGGTTTAACTGCGCATGTGTCCACCTGACTGTTATCGCCTATACAGGAACGACCGAGTACCGAGGGTGATGGATTGGTACATGATCGTGACCGCTTCCTCGTTCCAGTACCGCAAGTTTTACTACAAGCAGACCATCCGTCCCAGTTTGTCCAACCTCCATCTACGAATTAGAAAAGATAACCATATAGCCCTAAACCCTTGGCTTTAGGTAAGCGAGAATAAGTTAATTGTTTCGAGTAACCTTTGTATTATTAAACCCTATGTCGTAACCTTTTTTAAGACAGTTATGATTAATGGTCACACATTGTTTTTTCGGTTGAGAAAGAATGCGTTATTTGTAGCCCTTTACTGCACATATGGACGCACATTCACGCTTCTGTAGCAGACTACTTTTGAAATCATTGTGGGCAATGGAAGAATTGCTGATCCATTGCCAACGAAACCATTTTTAATTGCCATTTTCCATTCAACCCAATACTTTTTTCTTTCATCAGATCTTAACTGTAAATGCGTCCAAATAGCATGCGACTTAAAAAGTTAATCAAAAACTATATGGCGTAAAGGGTTAAGATATGACGTTCGAGAAATATACTCATATGGCGTTTCTCAAACGTTGACCAGGGTGGCTTTCCGTTGCAACATTTAAAGAAACCAGTAGTCAGAGGTAGGTATATATTGTAGTTCCTAGAATACCAATAGAAACAGATGCAAGTTTGGTGGGGACATACGGTCGCTTACCTTGGCAAGCACCAGATATACAAATCTGGTCGTCACGCGCATCGCCGTAACAATGGACACCTGAGTTCGAAGGATATGGTTGAGAACAGGTTCTGTCGCGGCGCTGCATGCCTATCCCGCACGTTACACTGCAGCTTCCCCACGATGACCAACCACTCCACCCGCCGTTTACTGCAAGAGAATATGCTGCAATCAGATCAAAGTTTTATGTTGTCCACACAAAATACACCACTCGTATTATTTTCTTCTAATTCGGTTTTAAACAAAATGCATCCAAGTCACTGTCAGACATCATGACGACAGACACTTGAACTTAAAATTATCATTTTTTGTGAAATAATTGTCTTTTCCTAAATAGGCTGTGAAGTTATGCAATCAAATGCAGTAAAATCGCATAAAATGGCAATTATGTTAAACTAGCTTTTTAGAACTGATTAATGTTAACTGTGTATGTTTGTACAAACATTATTGTCACGGTTACAATCTGTAAAATGCACCCATTAATAATAATATTTCGCAGAGGAAATATTTAAGAGAGAAATAAGTTTGTAGGCCCCCTTTTGAAAAAAGTGGGGTATATTGCTTTGCACATATCGGTCGGTCTATCGGAAGGTTGGTCGGTAGGTCGGTCGGTAGACCAAATGGTTTCCGATCAATAACTTGAGAACGCTTAAACCTAGGAACTTCAAACTTGGAAAGCTGGTTGGTAATGACCAGCAAATTTTTTTTTTAATTGACGGGTCAAAGGTCAAGGTCTGTGTGATCTTGAGATGATAAACGGTTTCCGATTAATAACGTAAGAATCCTTAACCCAGGGACCTCAGAATTGCTAGGATGATTGGTCATGACAAGCAGATGAACCCTATTGATTAAGAGGTTGATGGGTCAAAGGTCATGGTCAGTGTGACCTTTAGCTGAAAAACGGTTTCCGTTCAATAACTGGAGAACCATTGAGCTCAGGGATTTCAAACTTGATAAGCTTGTTGGTCATTGCCAAAAAATGAACCCTATTGGTTTTAAGGTAAGTGGGCCAAGGTTCAAGGTCAGTGTGACCTTTAGCTGAAAATCGGTTTCCGATCAATAAGTTGAGAATTCTAGGGTCCAGGGACCTAAAACGTTGTAGGCTGGTTGGTCATGGCCAGCAGATGAACCGCATTGGATTTTAGGAAAGTGGGTTAAAGGTTAAGGTCAGTGTGACATTTAGCTGAAAAAGGGTTTCCGATCAATAAGTTAAGAATGTTTAGGTCCAGGGACCTAAAACTTGGTAGGCCGGTTGGTCATGACCAGCAGATGAACCCTATTGGTTGTTAGGTCAGTGGGTCAAAGGTTAATGTCAGTATGACCTTTAGCTGAAAAACGGTTTCCAATTAGTCCATGCCTATTTTATTCAATTGTCCAAACGTTACTAACAACATGACTCTCAAGGGGGCATTTTGTTTTACAAACATCACTTGTTTTTTTAAGTTCGTATACTCACTATTACAATATGTCATACGCACATATTTGCTAACTTATTTTGCAGAGGAAAAATCAAACAATAAATTATCAAATCAATTATTAAAAGTTTGCAGCAGCCAGTGCACTCCTTGGCAAACTGGGTAGGTATTATTTTAATTAACTCATGACATACATTAAACATGAATGTGAACAACAATTCACAAATTTGTTTTCGCTTTAACGATACTTTGCATGAGTAAAGATGAATATTTCTAACGCATTTTTTCAAAACAATGCTAAAAGGTCTGTGACTTACCATACTTATTGCTTAATGTATTTTGTAGAATGCATACACAAAGTTTGGAAATTTTCCCCCTTTAAACTTATTATAGAATACGTCTTTAAGATTTGGTCTGTTCTATTTGCACACATTCCATGTTCACATTTACGGATGCTCTTTATTCGGTTCTTTGATGTATGTTATTAAACAGTACCTAATGTCATTTCCTATCGGTAAAATAACTGTCATAATATGGAAGCAGGTCAAATAGGTTGTTTTTGGTAAAATTATTTAGTTAAAATAGAAATTAAATCATTTTAAAAATCATCAGGTAATGAATAAGCGTTAGCATTTTGAGGTTGTAAGGATAAAGATTTGTTTATGACTTATGGTTACACGATTTGTGTAGCTTTGGTCGCATTGCGTTCGGGGACACCAACTTTTTGAGCCAATTTCTTTCGAACACAAAGTATTGCGTTTGGTAAAGTGAGTATTTGGGGTTGGAGTAACTACATCATCGTCGGTTAGGGCTGATAGAACATTACAATTGCCGATGGGATAAATGTTGCGCAGCCGGCGTTTTAAATGTCTGCAGATCACTTAAGCTCGAGACAACGTTAACAGGAGCCCGTGGGGAGAGACCAGTAGGCATAAGGCGCACGACTTACCCGTGATAAACTGCAAGACAACGACAGACCGACGGTGCGTAATAGAGTTTTCATTTTAAACCATTGGCTGTGTAGGTCGAACGTTTGCCGAGCAGTTGTCTAAGAAAGAGGTGGTGAGTTACTGGTCTCGGAACCGTTTAGTTAGTTAGATTAAGCAATAATTTATTTAAGGTTTAACGATGGTCTGTTTAAGGACATTTTAATTCATTGCTGTGGTGATGTTTTTTCTTCGATGATTCGTTGTATCAATCAAAAGTCAAGGTAACCGGAGAAAAATATATTTATATAATACCAACTGGCTAGGTAGCCCGGGGGAAATTGCTAAAAAAGGTATAAAACACATGCTTTGAACCTTAGCTATTCATAAGCTTCAGACATTGTCACCTGAACGACGATTGCTACAAGTTCGTGCTTTTTATTTACATCTAGATTTCTATGGAAATAGGTGTTAATACAAGATGACCCTGTCTATAAGAATATGAAATACAAATGTAGGGTCACAAGATCGAAACATATAAGTTATGAGACGTTCTTTATTGTACTCCATTGTGGCGTACTCCATTTGTTTAAAAAACAAACATTCTTTTAAATGTCTAAATTTAATTTTGTTTTAACATCATTTGATTGGCAACAAATAATATTTCAATAAACAATAAGTATAGGTCAAATTTGTGCAGTCTTCGAAATTATACCATGAACAAATAAAAAAACAGTAGAAAAAAACCCAAAAAATATATCAAACCATATTTAAATAAACAGAAATGTTCAAACATTAATACTTTGTTTATCTAATATCATGACAAAGTTTAAGCTGGTTTGACCAGAATTAGAAATAAAACATATGGGTCTCTAGGTTTGATTTTTATTCAATTTACTTGTTTGGTACTTTATATTTTCTGGCAAGTTCTTCACTAGTTGTCGTGAATGATAACGATCCGAATATTTGTTTTTTTACTCTTAGTACAGTTTGCAATGATTTATACTGAAACAGCCCGCTGACCTAGTGATAAATTCAGCGGTCTATCACGAAGGTTACATGTTCGAATCCCGGATGCAGGCAAATATTGTTTAAATTTACTTTTATTTTACGTATCAATTTTTTCTATCTGCATGTACTTGCAGTGTGAGTGTTTAGATGTATGTTTTGTTGAATTTATTATTATCTTATTTATTGGCATTTTTTTCGAAGACTTCTTATACGAGATGTTTTAACTTATATGCAATCGAGTATTGAGTCAACTATCTAAAAGTTCTGTAAAAAGGATATCCTTCAAAAGCAAGAAAGCCAACTCATGTAGAGAAAATTGCAGACTCGGTTTTATTAAGTCTGTTGATGAATAGTTACAATACACAAGCCCCCTAGCACCGGCCTAAGCGGTTTCCCATTTTCAAAACTAAAAGTGTTGAAATTCATGATCTCGAAAGACCAGAAAGTATAACTATACTGAAAATGACGTACGGGGCGATGTTTTACGGCCAAAACACAGCACTTAGCACAAAGTATTAAACGCATATTTCGATAAAATCTTAAACGCTTTTTTTCGATAAAATCGTGTTAAGTGTAATGTGCATGTACATTAATTTTCAAAGTGGTAAAATGTCATTGAAAAGATAACCGAAAAGTAACAATGGTCCGAGCTTGATTCGAACCCACAATCTTTGCTTTTAACTCTAGCAAAGATCACCGATTTTAAGATGTCTTTTTTGGAACAGAAAAATAGCATATGAAGTACAATCTGATTTAAAGAATCAAGTATCTATCTCATTAACATAATAATCATAAAAAAACTATTATACAGTATTATAATAACACCTTGTTCTGTTTTTCCAAACAGTGACGGCACTAATCAGCACATACGCAAGACACCGGACACATGTCCACATATTGCCACATGCTAGAATTAACAGTATTTTGATCAATAAAATAATGATTGTCAGATGCCGAATCGAATATTATTCAGTCTATACACTTTTCCAATGTACAGTTTTTTTGATATATCATCTGTTTGATATTTACCTAAGTGTATTACCATAAATTGTAGCGACCGCCTTAAAGAAACGACACAATACATGCATTACTTTTGTTCAAATCGGAGATTTATCATATTAGGATATCGACACCAACTTGACATATTTCGCTTGTCCATTGACGGATCCTCGTACCTGGGCATACAGCTTTTGAACACGTGTTTACATCATTGGAAGCACCTATGCAATCACTTCCGCCGTTGGCAGGAGGCGGGTCTATACAGGATCGTGCTCTAGATACTGTGCCGTTACCGCAAGAAGACGAACAAAATGACCACGCCGACCAATGTGACCAACCACCGTCTACTGTAAAAATCATTTATCTGAATATGTCTGAAGCTGTGCTAATATTTGCTAAATTTGAGTGAATGTACAGATGTCAGAACGATTCCTAACATACATTTCAAAACGATAAAACGTTCACCATACATGTAAATTATTATATCGCTGCAATTATACAAATATTAAAACCGACATATACACGTGAGAAAATAGTGTACCAATCTATGTAAACGTATTTGTATATTTCGACGTTGAACACATGGGTCTTTGATAAGGAATATCATGTTGGTCTACACCAGCTATAGTACAGTCCAGTTTGGGTGGCATACCTTTAATCCATTTATGCCTGGGCTTTATAAGTTGACTCGCCCAAAAATGCATTCCAGCACGTCTATTATTCACCCTCGGTAAATTTATTCTTCAATGGATTATGTAACAAAAGGGGACACAATAATGATCCCAGATACCAAGGTGTAGAAAAGGATATATTTTGATAAAATAAAGTTAAGCTGTAAACTGACCAAATCGTCGATGTGCTCCCCTAATTTTTAAGTTCTTTGAAAAAATATACAAAATCATATTCAATTTCACAGTCAAACGTTGATTTGATGAAGTTGGCGAAATTTGTTTTATAAATGCATATTGTTAGTTTGAATTCAACTCGAAATTCCAGTATTTGAAACTTATTTTAAGTCTTATTGTCCGTTAAAATCCTTTAAATGCGAGATTCTTTTTTATATGTGCTTACAAATGCCAAAATGTTACTCTCGAAACCGTGACTCAAATAAACATGATTGAGTAAATAGTACCGATTGTTAAAACTATCGATTTCTATTTAGGGACTGGAAACCCTAAAACAAACTTAGTTTTTAAAAACATGAAATCGGGAATCAAGCTTTGAAATGTACAACTCCTCTACTACCATGGCTATTTCTTTTGTGAAAATTATCATTCAAATGCATTGTAAAAATGAAAAGAATGTACTTTTGGTTGACACCGAGTGTTCCGAAATAGCTATCTACCTGTTTGTACCCGCTTATTTAAATTGAATGACCGACAGTCCGGACAGATTCCGAATGCGACCGGAAAATAGCTGGGGTACATTGCCGCGGAAAAATCAAAACATCGTTGACTTCAATTAATGTAATTACTGGTAAATGGTGCTCTATTTACCATTTTTGTTCATGAGACATTATTATAGGTTGTATAAATAAACGAATAAGCACCGGTTTTGTATTGCAAAAATACACATGATATCTAGTGCTTGAGAGCGGTTGCCTTTAGATAGTTCCCACCCGTATCAACAAAGAAACAAATTTGTTTTGGTCCGATTTTAGTCTCGATTAAATCATGATTTAATTCTACCTCATCGAGTGTGAGATATGCTTGACTGTACATACCCATGCTACAAAGTCCACAAAATCGTCTGCATTCTTGCTCCGCTTGATCTTTTTCTGCACATACATTGACGAAAGAGCCTGTAACTGTACAGTCTATATGCCCAGAATCATTGCAAGTCGGACCTGTTGAAAATATTAAGTTAAGTTTATTGGACATGCACAACTGTATGGTACATCGTAATTTTCGATTATTTGATGTTAAATCCTAAAACACGGACACAAATTACAACATATATCGTTTCCGTTTTTTTAAAACTGATAATGTACAATTAGATCAGAAATGTGTTGTTGTTTTCTTTTTTAACAAGCCTTCAATTTATTTGTTAAAGCTGGTCTTTGTGAAACGCTACGATAAGAAACTCTTAACGTCATATGATTTAATGTTATGCATAGTGTATACAACAATAACACTTCAAAGATTGTTCATCTGAATGTACCGAAATATTGAGCCAAATGATTTATAAAATGTTTTAGAAATCAAAATGGATACTTTACAATATAAAACAACTAAATAAATATGTGTCTCAGACAAAACGATAATTGTATCTAAAGGAACCTTTAAAAAATAACACGTCTTTTGGACAGGGAACACAAATTAGTCTCTAGACTTATATTTGAAATAGCTTTGTTTTAATCCATTCCTTCATATGCCTTTTTAATACCCATTCACAAGGAAAATATCTGGTGAGAAGGGTCCATATCTAGGTAAAAAGAAATACAATATTTGAGAAAACGTTTAAAAACACGGGTACAGGACAGGTCAACCCCTAGACGTTTCACTCCCGCCTTTTTTTCTTGAGACACTTCACCCCAAGACATTTCACCCCCAGGTTAAAGACATTTCGGCCCCAAAACCCGTGGACACTTCAACCCCACGTTTTGAAGTTGACACTATTTGGTGTTTATTTTTTAAAGAATAATATTTTGTGTGTGATATGTTTTAATAAAACCAACGTTGTTGTAAAAACAGTTTTAATAACATAACTACATGTATGATTTAGAATTGGTTCGTGCTTGTTAAATTCATTTGGTTCGAAATAAATGCCATTTCGGTTTAAACCTCTGTTAATATGCACATTTATTTCATATAACCTAATTGTTTGCATAATTATCGAAAATCCAAAAACAAAAAAGAAATTTAACTATTTATATCCGATTTTCAGTGTTCTTGTGTTTGACAACTGTAGCACAAGTTTAACATAAATATGCTTAATTAGCTTTGATATAAACAATAATTTCAAATACTGCTTTGTTACATAGTACTGATAATAATAATTGTTAACATAATCAATATATGTGATTATATAATTTGATTGTTACTCCGTAGCTCACAAACAGTTTCCGATAATCATATTAACTTTGACGGGTGTATTAGACAAGAGTTACGTGTGATAATCAATAATTCACCCATGTACGCAAGCGATTAATCAGTATTGTTTTAACAACTTTTAATCGCCGTCATAAGACACTGTTTGTAGCATAAAGTGACTATAATAAACGGCATTAGGAATCACTCAACCCTGTCGCCACCAAATTTTAAATTGTCGGCTGTAACTGGTTTTGGATCAAATAATTTAACGAAATGAATAATAGATTGTTTTTAAAAATTGGCTTTTTAGAGACCCGTGAGATATTCGGAATAATTTTTCCCCCCAAAAAATGAAGAACATCACCAGACGCCGCCTTCTAAGACAGCGTCTGATCTGGGGCTTCACTTTTTGGCAATGTGGACATGAGTCGCCTATGGCGGTGAAAGGGTTAATTTTACCTTGTCAGAACAATTTTAAAATAGATACAATTGCCGAAACAGTTTGATCATAATTAATTAATTTTTCACAGTAATTATTTAAAGATAAGCATACGCACATTGGCTACATAGAAGATTACACGTCGGGTAACCATTTTCAATGTGTTAATGTCCGTATGATCTAGATCCAGGCCCGCTTTTTATTCTACGATTATGTCCTTCATTTTAGATCCGTATCACGCCGGGATAATCGTTTCGCTACCAAGTAAATTTCGCCACCCGGTCAGTTTGCTACATAATGAGTGAAAATGTTTATGTTTGCTACCAGATTATGACAAAAATCGACATTGCAATGAAATTAAAAGGCGGCGTCTAATCAGGGAATGCACTTTTTTTCCAAAATGATTTATTCCAAATATAAGGCGTACGTAAAATAAATCCAACTTAATTACATTATTTCTGTTATTTATTTCGTTAAAATGTTTTTGGAAACAATAAC